>JXWZ01005040.1:0-21928 GCA_000956215.1 Anopheles farauti No. 4 | reverse complement strand
CAGAATTTGAACAGGATTAATTTAAAATGTAATGTTTCCGCTAAGATATCTTACTAGCTAGCAACAATAGTCATTGTTGGAGCCCACCTCCAACGACTTTAAAGTAGGAATACAGCGTTTATGCATATCAAACACATCAAGCATTTGTAAACCACTTTCCTTCCATCAATTGAACACCTCCAAAAATAAAACAAAAAACAGTCTCTTCTTCGCCTGGACTCCATCACCCATCAGCAGCAGCAGCAGCAGTACATCAAATGGAAATGAAGGTCAGGTTCACCGACTCGTAAACGATCGCACCAACCGGCCGGCCGAAACCAACCACCATTTGCAAAACAAAACAACAACACACCACACGCCAGGCCAGCAGCAAATCATGACATAATTGTGGCCACCGCAGCACAGGCACCGGCACCTACGAATTCGTTTGTGAATGGTGGCGCGAAGTTTGCATTTTCCGCGACGGCGCGATGGGGCGGATTAAATGAAAAACAATGCGGGAGAAGTCGGCACGGTACGCTAATGGCAGGCACTTTCAATGGAGTGTTGTCGACATATATCCCTGCGGTTGCTTGTACGTCCTAAAATCAAGATGGAAGTAAATGAGGTCGCCGTTGCACGTTGAAAGTTTGCAAGAAGCTGGGCAAAGACTTGTAGGATGGATCACGTAACGCCCCGGACGGGTTGTGCAGCGCTTTCTTCCGGAACTGTGTAAGATGCGAGTGAGTGCAGGCCGATCTCCCCGGAGACACCGGGAATGAAAAGGGCAGATAATTGTGTGGAACCCTTCCAAGTTTCCAACGGTACAACCGGTTTTTGTCGTCAAGCGCCAATTGGACTTAATGCAACGTACCAACGAGCGAAAGGGATTACTTTGCTGCTGCTGCAACTGCTGCTGTTGCTGTACTTTTCCGACGTAGGACGTTGAAACCATGTACATGATTGATGTAAATCCCTTCGCGGGAGAATCGTCTGGACGTACAAAGTCACCCTTTGAGTGTTTGAAGCTTCCTTACCACCGACGCGATAAGATAAACTCGACCAGGTCAATTGGGGTTATTCCTTCGACGTGTGTAAACAAGCTTTCGTATCACCCACAAACCGCTTCCGTCGCTGATAAGAGCAGCAGCGTTATTGCGAGCAGCGTTATTGCGCATAAACAATGTCCCAGGTCACGCATGGGTTTAGTGGTGATAAGAGTGCGTATCACAGACGGTAACTTGCGCACCGAACAGGTACACATGATGACGATGGGACCGGGTGCCCTAAACGACCGAGTTTGTGTCCCGGAAGCGGTGCTTCTTCCCACCCGTTTGGCGATAGTGAAAGGAATGCCGCACGCGGACAGCGAGCTACCTTGAGGACGTGCTAAAATGTGAAACATTCACCGCAATTGTAAGCGCAGACGCATTACTTGGACAGAGCCGGTGGATGATTGTGAAATACTGCCTCCGCAGAGCGGGGAAGCCAAGTTAAAAGTAAAGAGAACGTTACTTCGCGGTAAAACTTCCGGGATCGTAGTAAAGCAATCGAAGTCTAGGTAGTAAGACCCGCTATAAAATGGATTCCAATGAGTTTATTTAGATTACAGATTTGTCGAAATTATAACTTAAATACATACTCGTAGTAGCGAGATGGATATTGGTCTCTTTACAAGATTTTAACATCAGAATCATTCTCATGATCATTATACACTCAGCTGAGCTCTTCAATTCCAGGACCTACCAGTACTTCCGGCCAGTACTACCAGTACTAATTACCGGCCCGAGGAGCTACATTGCTTCAATGTCTACTTAGACTATCATCGATTGTCAACACACAGACACCACCACCACCATCATAGCCTATCACTCACATCATCAAGAAGGGGCAATCACTGATGCCCGATAAGGAAGTACTTGAAAACTTACCTATCACTCACCAACAACACCCACTCGCTCTTCAGTGCGTGTTTGTTGTGTAGGGAGGAGCTCCAAACAGCTGCCAATCCGACAACCGACTCGGTATGCCGTGTGGTGGACGCTAATCACCCGGTGTTTGATTTCCGTTTTAGCCCGCTTTTCGGAACGTCGGAATAACCTAGTTTTGCTTCACCGAAATATGCCGTAACGCGAAAAATAGACTCGTGGTTGACCGATTTCTTCTTAGTTCCACCTTGAGAAGCCACCTGCTGCCACTATTTCGTTTCCCTCCCTTCAGTAGGCTTCGAAACTTTTTCTTCCGTTTCGCTTTGGCACACGCACACACATCCACTCATAGACACTTTCTTCTCTTATTTTGCACACACACACACACATACACACACACGCTACACTTTACACTGCATCCTAAAAGATGGTGTTCTTTTTGTATGGATTCTTATTTTCAAACTTTCACTGCACTGCGCAACGGGTGATGTTGTTGGTGACACAAAGATGCACCCATTTTCCTGCGGAGACCGTCGTGTGGGTTTGTCTGCGACCAGTTACCACTTACACAAGCCCGCGAAAGTAAAGGGAAGCAAAAAAAAACTCACTTTATCTCACGTTTTCCCTGCCGTAGGCTTCATGCACTTTTAGCTATACTTTTATCGGCATCGATCTCTATACGGAGGGAAGGTAATTCGCCTCAAGCAGCCACCCACCCACACACAGTACCCCGTGCAATAATTCAACAAACACAATCGATAACCCACACTGGCGCAACCGAACACCTGCCAAGGGGGAAAACGAGAATAAAAAGTGAGAAGAAGACGTTTACTTGTGCTGCTGCTGCTGCGATGTTTCTCTTGTCGGCTATAAAAATAGAACCGAGAAGATTATGAATTGACAGCCGCGTAACTATACTTCTTTTCTATCTGATCAAGGAGCTTGATGGGGTAATGCGCTGACTTTGAATCAAAAATGAATTCTGGTTGCTGATAACGAAACCGAAAAGATCAGCTGACTTCCCCCCACATACACACAAACGTATGCACAATTGGAATTTCCGTCTACGAAAGCATTTGAGAAAACACAACAAAAATGTACCCAAACCCACTCACGGCGACGACGAATCGAATTTGTGCCTGCCGTCTAAGGTTACTCGGTTTGTGGATGCGTTTATGATGCGTTTGTTTACATCGGAGGCACACGCAAAATAGGGTTCGTAAGTTCCAGCAATGATAAAAACTAGTGAATTTTCTTTGCTGATGTAAGATTACACGATAAGATATACAATAAAGTATTCCCGGATAAGGCATAGAAATCAACTGCACTAGCACGATTTAGAAGACCGAACACTACAAAAAACCGAACGCACTTCGCTTGACGGAATAGTAACCACGGGAAGCAGTAGGCCGCAGTTTCGATGGTAATAATTCCTCTTGGATTGTAATTGTGGGACTCTTGACTAAATTGAATCTGAACTGTTCGGAAAATACTAATTAATCTACGGCAGCGCAGCGGCCAAGGTACCTCTTCGTTTAGTATTTTTTAATAAAAAGAAGAAGAATGAAAAGAATACAAACAACAAACAACAAATAAATGTCACAGCTCCATCATCTAAACCTTTTTCAGATCATCCAGCCGCCATTGTAAAAAGCTGAAGGCTGCGAAAATTGAGCGAGCTTTCGATTGTTTGGCAAGAGCGGGATGCAAGATAAAGCTCTCCATGCCAGTGGTTGTCGGTGGAAGAGGCAAATTATGGTCGTTATTATCAAGAAAATTGTTAATAAAGTCATTTAATTTATTACTGTCCCATCATGAATCGTGATTTTGAAAATATTTTACACCATAAACTTGAACTTTCATTCTTATTTTTATGGTCATTGCGAAAACTAAATTTTCCAAGAGTTTCGCAGTTCGAAAATTTGAGTTTATACGCATGGTGTGCAAAGCTGTACTTGCTGAACGAGTTCGAAAAACCAAAGATCAAAACCATTTTCGAAGGTCCCGGATAATCGCAATTTTCTATTATGTTATAAAAAAGATGTTCAATTTCAAACCGTTACAAATCGAGACGTTAACTGTGAAAAGCTCACGACCGCTTAAATTACGATGGTAGAGTTCGTTAATAGAGGTTAGTGTTGGCACGTTTCTTCCGGATGAAAATCTCCAGCTATTTATGCATCGTTCCTCGAAATCGTTGTCATCATTTCGTAACGACAAAAATACACTGTTCACGAAGCAATTGTTCGAATACAATTCTTTAATCCGTTGTGATACGTGCGATTGAAAGCTTCACCACCCAGATTTCTCGTTCCACAGTACGACAACCCTCGGGAATCGAATGTATCAGTTGGTCTATTCGGACCAGATGCTGATAGTACGATTATTACATATAATAATTGTATAATATTGTTCTCTTTCTATAATCCATAACCATCTTCTTGCCGTTTGCATCTATCTAAATCCTTCCATTTCAACTCACTTTCACGTCGCGTTCAATAAAGTGTTCCTCTCTCCGTCTCTCTTTTGTTTTACTTTTCTTTTTCATCGTTTCGAAAATCATCACATGTGTTGCTGTTGCTTAACCATTCGGATTCCTACATAAATTGTCTAACCATATCCGACCCCGAGCCGGGGAAGCAAGCCATCGTTCTCACAATTGTATATATGATAAGAAACATTCCCTTTTATATAAAACATTACGTTGCACATTTATGTTTTTTTTCACAATCATCTGCTCATCCGCGGCACACACCACTGCACACACACTACAACTGCATCTACTTTTGCTAGCCTACATTTCCAGTGAGCATTTGTGTTTTTTTGTATGTGCATCGGGAGCGTATGTGTGGGATATCGTTTGCTTTAAAACTTGCAAATCTGTGATTGCACTTCGATAATTCAAAAACTCAACAAACCTACCCGCCACCCGGCCCGTGCTGCGGGTGAAACCTTCAAATTGTCATTTTCCTTATCATTAGCCTTGTTTCGTTCGTCTTTAGCATACCTACAACCCCCGTTTCCTACTTTCTGCTAGTTTAGGCACCTTCTCAGTACCGAATCTTCGTACGTTTACGTTCCTGTTCCCTCCGCTGCACGCACGCATCGGCTTAGGCTTCGTCTACTATTCGATCATAAAAACGAGAGACAATCAGTTCAATATGAGTTCTCACTCACAACAACACAACGCAACATATTCGAGTATCTTCTTGTCTCCTTCAGCTCGTTTTTTACACAATATTTCGAAGGATGCTTTCGATGTTACATCTTTGAGCAATCTTCTCGAGGCCTGGTGTGCGAGAGCATCCAGAAAGTCGTCCTAAGCAAAGGTTTTTTTTTAAGTATTTGTGACAGAGTATTCAGGAAATACGAAGAAAATTTACTTGCTTTTACATGAAGCACCGTGTCACATCAATCCGTTCCTTCCCATTACCTACATCCTATTGCAACGAAAGCGTTTAAAATGTTTATATCGTACAGCCTGTACACACATACATATTGTAACACGTGAAGCAACACAGACACGCACACACCGACATCACATTCACGCACATACAAAACAAACAAATCCATCTAAGGCAAATTAAGGCTACTGCACAATTATACTACAAACAAAGATAAACATAAACGGAACAAAACTTAAACTTACAACTCGCCACACGGTCGGAACAAATAGTACGCTCGTGATTTTGCTAAACCCTACCACTTCCTATGCCGTCGTAACAAAACGCTATAACAAAAATAAAGAAGAAAATAGCATGGACGAGGAGAATAACGATGAATACAAACGGGCAAAGGGAGGGGACGATTTGAATAAATATACCGCACTAACTACCTGCCGATCGCGCGCACATGTCAGTTTAAAACATAGCGCGGACGTTACTTCAAAATTACTCACTAACTTAAATTGCTGCTACGCGTTATATCATCAACTTACTTGAATAGGGTTGCCATTTGCTAGATACATACAAGAGGAGTTGTTTAAGACACACATACAGACATACACTTACACGTATGCTCCTCCCTCTCCTCATTAGCTAGATACATTGCCTATATTCACACAGCGGCGGCACCACAAACTTAAAAAGACTTTAAAATACTTAAACCTCTAAACTCTCTTGTGCCCTCCGATACAGGGCCGATACAGGGGGCCGATTTGATTTGACGTCCATCCTAGCACTATCGGGTCTTGGCGCCTCGCAGATTCTCTTAGACGTGATGCATGGTTTGTTCGAAATAGCTTTACAGCGTTCAGTCTTTCCCGATCCCAAACAGAATCTCTCCTGTCAGTCGTACTACTACTTTCGCTTTCCTTCCCAAGCGTCGGTCTCTAGATACGCGCCATGACGCTCTGCACCTGCAGCAAACTCTTTACACTGTCGTTATACTTCACCAGCACCACCTTCGACGCGTGAATGTTGAGTTTCTCACCGGCACACAGCAACTGCAGACAGTTGGCCCGTGCTAGAAACTCCTCGATCTTCATCTCCCGTATCAGTTCACGCTGATTGTTGGTTGAGTTGTTGGGACAAATCTGGAAATGAACAGATTTTCGATCAGTGAAACTCACCCTCTAAACGTATGTTCACCATCCACTCCTACCTGTCGGAGTACCGCCTCCTTCGATTTGAACTTGAGGAAGCTGCACAAATCGCTCATCAACATCCAGCGCTCGTTGTACTCCTCCTTCAGCACGTAAAGCGGTGGCAGTGGACGATCCGCCTCTTCGTACTCGAATATCATTTCACCATCGTCACCATCATCACCGCTGCCACCGTCGTCGTCATGTAGCTCCAGATTGTGTTGTTCGACATTCTGCTTCCCATTGGGGAGACGTTCTTCGTAAGCTTTCGCCGCCGGTTGTTCTCGTTTTATTTTGCCATTTCTCAATCCCGCCACCGGAAGGTTCTCGGTGGAAAAACCGTTGCGCTTGGTCCGAATAGGGTCGGTAGATGTCGGAGCAACCGGTGTCGTAGTGATAGTACTGCCACCCACTTCGTAGTTCATTATGTTGGAATTGGAATCGCAGCGCTTGTTGTTGCTGGAGGAGGTAGACGATGACGATATCGTGCCGCTGCTCGTGCCGCTGGTGTTGAGTAACGAAAGATCACCATTGTCCTCTCCAGAAACCCCAGGAACGTCCGAAAACACGTTGCATCCACTTTCTTCCGGATCTGGGCGAGAAACGTGACGTTAGTGTGAAGCGGAGTAAGAAATAACTAGCATAGCATACTTACCATGAATCTTCCAAGAACCATCAAATTTCCAACCAGTCTTATTGGGTCCCATGCTTTGCACATCGCTTAGGTGGTGTTCGAGAAAAAGCGTCATATCGTCGCTTTCGGCTAACTGCATCGGAGTCATGCCGGCGTACGTCGCCAGCATCGGGTCGGCCCCGAACGCCAGCAGCAGTCGAACGATCTCCACGAACGAGTTCTCGACCGCCTCGTGCAGTGGACGCATACCTGACGGGGCTGGCTCCGAATGACTGGCACCGTACTGCAACAGATAGTTGGCAATATCCAGATGTCCCTTTGCACACGCCTCATGGAGCGGGGTGTAGCCAGCGTTGTCCTTCAAGTCGGGATCCATGTCCAACCGTTCCAAGCAGTACACGATCACATCCTGCAAGATATTTAACAACAATTTAGCAAAACTCCACCAACTCTCAACTTCCCATCCAACCTACCGTGTATCCCAACCGAGCCGCCTTGTGCATGACGCTCTCCCCAACGCCCTTGTTCAGCACCCAGCTCCGGATTTCCTTGCTGATGTGTGTCTCATCCTTTCCCTCCATGTTCTCGAACGCGGTCACCTTTCTCACCCCGATCGAACCATTAACACCATTCACACCACCAGCCGCACCGTGCTGCTGCTGGTGATTAGCATGGTGGTGCTGCTGGGACGGCTTTTTCTTCTTTCGGATGTAGTCAAACCCCGAGCTCCCTTTGCGTCGAGAGGTACGATGACCGCGACCACGCTTTTTTTGGGCAGTCGGCACTAACAGTTGCACTGCTATCGAACTGCTCGAAGGCTGGGCCAGAGAGTTGTTCGTGCCCACGATCGCAATGCCACCGTTAAAGGATAGAGGCGTACTTGGAAGTTCCCGCTCACCACGCTCGGAAGCAATAGACGGTGTATCGCGCTCAGAGTCCTTCATCCGAACGCTATCATCCTGAGTATCGTCATCTTCTTCCTCGTCTTCCCCTTCATTGTCACCTTCTTCCTCATCTAGTGGTTCTTGCTTGACCGTGGTCATAGCAACAGGAGCAGCAGCACCACTACCACTAGCCCCACCCCCATCGAGTTCGCCAACAATTCGATCGACATTTCGCATAATCTCGTTGTACTTCTCGTCGTACGTTACGTGCTGAAGACCCTCCTCGAAGAGTGGCGGTTGGTTCGGGCCGCAGCTTAGCGGCGGTGCCGACTGTGGTCGCTCACCATCCCCACCGAACACTTCCCGGATCATCTCTTTGCTCTGCATCGCTTTCTGTTCCGTGCGCGTTCGGGACTTGAAGATGGCCGTATCGAAGAGCGATTTCTTCTTTTTGCTGTTTTTGCTAAACAGTGACTCCGATTCGGCGCCCGGCGTGGGCAGGAGTTCGTACTCTTGCTTCGGTTTAGTGCACTCGCTGGTGGCAGTGGCATTCGCCGCGTTACTGCCCTTCGAGGTGCCTGCTTTGGATGCTCTACCTCGGTTTGTGGTGCCAGTCGCAGTAGGCTTCGCTCCCTGCGTAGCTATGCAGCGACGATGCAGCAGCTCGATGATTGAGCTAAATTTTTCATTATCGTCAATCTTTTTGCGATCCTTGCGGACTTGGTCCTCCTCGTTCACCTTTACCGTCGTAGAAGCAGATGTTCCGGGTGTGATCTGCTGTTGCGCTAGTTGTTGCTGCTGCTGCTGCTTGGCAGCTGCCTTCGTCTTGAAGCGTTTCGGTGGAGGCACCGAACCGACAGCACTGCGCTGGTTGAGCTTCTTCACAATCTCCGAGAACGTCTCCGAACCGTCGCTGTGATGCGGTGAGTCCAGATCCGGAAGTGATGTCGAGATCCGATGCATGTACAATCCACCGTCGATCGTAATCAGCTCGGGCGGAACTTTGAGCGATCGCTTGTACTCGTACACCTCCTTCTCCCAGCCGGGATAGAAGTGATCCGGACCACCGGTCGGAGCTGTTGGCGTCTGGTTGAGCTCCTTCAGTGATTTCTTCACTCCAGCCAGTGCAGTACTCGAGGTGACATTCGAACCACCTGCACCCTTTTTCTTCGAAGATGAATCACCTCCTCTCGTCGATGCGGTGCTTGCACGGCGTGATGCAGTTTTCGAGCCACCACTTTGCTGCTTCTTTCCCGAATCCTCAACAGAAGGCTTCTTGGCGAGTTTACGCGACCGCAAACGCTCCGATAGGTCAACCTGCTGTTCATCGTCGTCACTCGAACTGCCACTATCACCCGTTTCGACCGACGACGAGATCGGAGCGTTTTTTGACGCCAACCGTGTACGTTTGCGTGGGCCACCGGACTTCGACGGCGGATCCGAATCCGACTCGATCGTGCGTGATTTCGAGCGTTTCGGGGTTGGTTCCAGACCAACGGAGAGCTTTCGAGCTTTTGTGGCCTTCTTCGTGGGCGTACGTTCACTGTCAGCTCGGGAACGTGCTGCTTGCCGGTGATTTTGCGCTGGGCAGTTCTCGACAACTTTGTCATTCCGCAGTACCTTACTGTTGGAGCGACGACGTTCAGCTTCCCGTTTGCTGCGCGACCGTGTCATTGTCTCTTCCGCTTTCTCCTCTTCCTCCTCCTCCGACGTTTCCGATGACGAGGAGCTGGATGAGGATGACTCCGATCCGCCCGATGTTTCGGCCTTCGAGCGTGAGTGAGTGCGAAGCTTTTTCTTTGCCGCCGAAGATGGATTCTTCTCCTTCTGCCCACTACCGTTGCACGTTGGTTCACCGTCGCCCACTTTGCCCTGCTGAGCTTTACCACCACCGCTGCCGGTACCACCACCGCCCCCAGAAGATCCACCAGCTCCTCCTCCTCCTCCTCCTTCACGCTTTCGCGTTGTGTCGGCGCCAGTCAGGGCGGAGGAACCATTCCGTTCGTTCTTGTGCGGTGTACGCACGGCTCGTGGCTCTTCATCCGAGCTGAGATCACTGTTCTCGTTCGGTTCCTGCTTAATCGCACCGGTCTGGCAGCGGCTGTTCGTGCCGGACTGCTGGGCACGCTTCGCCCCTGCTCCCGTACCCTTCGGACGTCCACGCTTACGGGGCTGTTCGCTTTCGGGTTTCTTCACGTTGCGCGCCGGCACATCCGAGGAGGAGGACGACGAAGAGGACGTAGGTGATCGCTTCCGCTTCGCACAGTTGCCCACCTTACCGGGGTCGTCTTCCGCTCCGTCGGCGGTGAAATCTCCATCACCATCTGACGACTTGAGCGATAGCGGCGGTACGACACTGGACCGGTGGCGCAATTTCCGAACGCGAGCCTTCGCACGCTGAGCAGCGGCCGAAGCGACACGAGCCGTCTCACTGTCCGTACTGCTCGACCGACCCAGCTTAGCTTCGTGCTTCTGCTCGAGCTCATAGCGTTGTTTCTCACGGAAGTTGCGTGCCACCTTCTCGGACTGTACGTGCGTCACAACATGCCCCTGCTGATCTTTCTGCTGCTGTTGCGACTGCTGACGGAGCAGCAGCAGCGGTTTGTCTTCATCGCTTGAACACTCGCTCCCATCCCGCGCACCACCTTTCGGACGGTGTGGTGATCGGGCGGAGTTAAGAACATCCTTCGGTATCGCCGACAAGTCCGTCGAAGCTTCGGCCGCTACCACTGGCACAGTGTCAAAGATTCCGGTGGAACCAGTCGTACCCACGGCTCGTTTCCGCCGACCACGCTTTTTGCCCGTCTGCAACTGTTCCACGAACTCGTTGCAAGCGCTACCCCAGTCCAAGATGTCCAGCGGCGACGCACCGTCCATATCAACCGGTGCAACAATCGATCGTTTCTCTTCATCCTTCTCGTCACCCGCAGGTGGTTCCTTCTTTAGCGATAGTGGGGGAGCCTCATCGGCGGGTCGTCTCGGGTGGGTTGGAACGACACTCGGCGTCGGTAGTGGCGTGTATCCCTTCAGTTCCCCTTTCGTTCGGAAGCGTGACGACGATGACGACGATGATGATGGAGCTGTATCCTGCTGTATCGAGGGCATGACACTACTAGCTGCCGCTGACGGTGAAACTGACACGGCCGTCGTCTTCGAACGGAGATCTTCATCCGCGCTAGGTTGTTTGCGGAGTTGATTGATGCGTTGCTTCTCGTACTCCTTCATTTCTAGGCTAGTTCGCAGCTTCGAAATCACCGACTGATCCGCTCCGCGATGATGGTGGGCCGGTCCGTAGGCAGGATGAACATTTGGTGGATATTGGTGGCCTACGGTCATCGGTGTTTCCCCATGATGCTGTTGTTGTGGCTGCTGGGGCAGGGGCTGGGGTTGAAAATGATGATGAGGATGTTGTGGCTGGAGATGAGACGCTCCATAGCCCATCTTCGGAACGCTAGCTGGACTGTTTGCACCCGTGTAGTGGATGTGAGTTTGTGCCTGATGCACCGACAAATGCTCCGGAGCCGATGCCTTCAGCGGTTCACCGTAGCGAAATGCTCCGGTTGGATCGGAATGCGAATGCGGAGGAGGATACGGATGAGGATGAGCGTTAGGTTCTTCTTTCGCATATCCGTACGCGTGCGGCGAGTACGGTGCAGCACTTCCGCCCCGCAAATGTGGCTGATGGTAAATCGGAATGACATGTTCGTCGCGTGCTTTTGTTGGACCAGGCGTGTGATGTTGGTAGTAGCGTGAAGCATCGTACTGCTGCTGCTGCACCTGCTGTTGCTGCTGTTGCTGCTGTTGCTGCTGTTGCTGCTGTTGCTGCTGATGCTGCTGTTGTTGCAATACTGCCGGTGGATGATGGTGATAGTTTGTTGTTATCACCGAAGGGTGTACCGCCGGACCGTTGGATATTTCCGGTGCCGCTGGACGTTTGCTGGCAGAACCATACTGATGAGCACCATGGTTGACCACTGTCGGTCCATAATTCGGGTAGGCTCCTTCCCGCGGCACCAGGTGCGAATGATTCGGATAACGAGCATCGAACGGTGTCGGTGCTCCTCCCACCGGTGGTCCTTGATGTGGACTAGGTCCCCGATGAGAAAGTGCCACCTGTGGCCCACCAGTCGGTTCCTCATACTTAGCCATCTTCGCCGGTGTAGGAATTGTCAGTGGACCGGGTGAGGGTGCCGCCTTTGACATGGCCGCCTCGGCGGCCGCAGCCGCTGCAGCTGCTGCTGCCGCACGCTTTTTCGGTACCAGACCCTGCGGAATGCGCGTTGGGAATTTTCCAGCCTGCAAGTCGGCCATCACATCGGAAGAGGGCGACGTTTTCTTCTTCAGCATATTCTCCACAAACTTACGGTCGGCGATCCGATTATCTTCCGGTCGTGGTTGAGCAGATGGCTGGGTTGGCTGGGGAGCAGCCGGCGCGGGTCCGGATGATCGTGCGTTCGACGTTACAACCGGTACGCCCGTCGACGCTTGCCCGGTTACGATGCTTCCCGAACCCGACTTGCCCATAGGACGACCGTACGTTTCCACTCCGGTTGGTGGATAGTACACACTTTTGCTACTTGCTGATGACGCGCCGGATGATGAAAGAGGTGGTGCAGCAGCTACTGCTCCCGCTGCAGCAGCTGCTGCTGCACCCTCATAACCTCCCGGAGGGTCTGCCACTGGACCCGATCGAGCCGGTGGGCCAGGTGGGTATTGATATGCGGGAGATACTAGCGGTCCACCCACGGCACGATAGTTAGCGGACATGTATGCATCCGTTTTCTTATCATACCCCGGAGGTATTGCGGGACTGATGACGGACACGTGGCGTGTTGGTGATGCTTCCGTGGTTCTTCCACCACCCGGTGCCGGCGGTGCCCCAGAAACGGTGCCAGCATTTCGCGCGTGCCCGTTGCCAGGAATGTGTTTCTGGAAGTTGGGACTGAAGTCTACCTTCGGGACAAGCTCTCTGGGACGACCACTTCCGCCACTGCTACTACTGCTGCTACTACTACTGCTAATGCTACTGTTGCTGGCAGTCATCGTGTAATCATCGCATCCCGTCGAATCTGCCTTCGTTTTAACCGTTTTCACCGAAAGATCCAGTGGTGATTCTCGTTTCGCTGTTCCCGTGATGACCGGTGTTGTTATCGCCGTTCCACCACTGCTTCCTTCTGCCGGTGGTACGGACGCTGACGCGGAACGTGATGGTGTCCCCGCTTGTGGCTGCACACTAGCAGCTGGAGCAACCGGTGTTGATGCCGGTGGTGCTGTAGCAATCACGCGGACGGGAATATTCTTGCTCCCCGGAAGCGGTGGATGTATTACGGGCGTTGGTCCTGCCGGTGCGGGAGGTGGGGCGGATTGCAGCGGTGGTGGTGGACCTTGCATTCGCCCCGCTGTTGATGGTCCAGGTGGCGGTCCTGGGACGGCTGGCGGATACGGAAGCGATGGTTTCGTGTGATGTTGTGGCTGCGTGCTGGAAGCGTACGGATGGACGTATCGATCGTACGTATTGGCGCTAATCACAGACTGTTGCGGTGGAGGATGACTTGGACTGACGACGGCTCCTGCAGGATGGTGGAATCGATTGGAGTAGGTTGGAGTTGGAGCAACGGCGCCGGAATAAGACGACGACGATGATGACGATGATGCTGGCTGACTTTGATAGTACGATGCGGCCGCTTGAGAGGAAGTTCCTTGTTCCGTTGTCTTTGGAGGTCCCACCGTGTGCATGTACATCGTCGGAAGTGGTGCTGCTCCCGGGGGCATATGGTACACCGTTTGGTGGTGTGGTTGTTGCTGCGGTTGCGCTTGTCCACCCAGTGGGGAAGGATCACGCGAAGGAGGCCCGCCACTGTACTTGCGATGGTGCGGTGACGGCACTGGCGATGGGGTTGATGTTGGGGAAGGTGTGGCCTGTGAGTGTTGATAGTACGCATGGTGGTATTGTTCGTACCCGGCGCCATACGACGAGGGTGCCTTGGTGGGTACACCGGCAGCAGGAGCCGTCAAACCTCCCGGACTTCCTCCCGGCGTTTGACGGGACTGTCTTGCTGTGGCTTCGGCCGCTGCTTGTTTCTCCTTGGCGTGCGCCTGATACACTTCCGCAAACTTCTGCTCCATATTGTAGTCGAGGCCCTTGTAGTAACCCGACCCCGCTACGGTGCCGCTTCCGCTCGGATAGTGTGGTTGAGCTGGAGGAAACTTGCTGCCGGAACCCTGTGGTTGTGGTGCAGGTGATGAACTCGAACTGGGAGCGTTTTTGTACTGTCCGCCGTGGTAAGGAGCTTGTTGATGGTGATAATGGTGCTGTGGAGCTGATGGTGGTGGTGGTGGGGCTGGTGACGAAACCGGGCTAGCACCATTATCCTGTGAACTGCTGCGAGTGCGCTGCGTGTGATGTGGAGGCGGTTGCTGAACGCCAGGACCCACAGGCGGCCAGTTTGGTGGTGGAGGATTCATCAAACCAGCACCGCCACTAGCGCCACCGCCAGACGGAGGCGGTGGTCTTGCGTGGTGTCCGGCTGGCTGGTAGTAGCCGGTTGGATCGTACGGTGATCGCGTACTACCACCGCCGGGCACTCCCGAGGACGAAGGTTTCTTGTGCTGTCTGTAATCTCGATAAAGAATGTCCTGCGAGTTCTGCAGCATTTGTGCTTCGCGCCGCTCAAGAGAGGGAGATCTAGCCATAAGGGTAGCAGCGGCAGTAGTAGTGGTGGTGGTTGCAGCACTTGGACTAGTAGCAGTATGAGGCGGCACCTGACCACGCCCGACCGTCGATACGTTCGAATACGGTTGCTTTACCGTAACGATCGTCCCTTCCTGTAGCAGCAACTGTTCTTTGTTGTGGTCGAGACGAAATTCGGGATCCTTCACCTTCGGTAGGGCAGAGTAGGCCAAGGAGGTTGGAGGCACCGCTGCTGTTGCTCCTGCTGATGGTGGAACCGACGCTTCGGGATAGTACGTCCGTACGTTGTTCACAATGATACGCTCCGCGTGAGGAGGTTTCCCGGTGTAATTCACCAGCCCACCGGAATGCGGTACGTACGGGGGTTGATGTGGTGAAGATGAGGATGAAGGTGCGGGCGATGGGTCACGGGACGAGGGCGACGTTGAGGACGCCGGTCCAGCCCCGTTGGAGCCTCCCGCGAGCGATGCCCGATTGTGACCTGGTTGAGGGGTTTGCGCAAAGTGTTTGCTGCTAAACTCGGGAGGATTCCACGTCTTCGGTGCATGATGATGTTGATGCACCGGTGCTGCACTCTTCTGTATCACGTGCGCTTTTGGTTCCTGTTCGATACCGTTCTCAACCACCGCCGTTGAGCGACGGTACGGACCGTACTGTGCTGCAGACGTCGTGTCCACCACAACGACTCCGCGCGTCGGTGAACCTACCGTCCCCGGTTGACCATCGGAAGCGTGATTCTGACTAGCCGTCGGAGGGGGCGGATTCTTTAGCTGCAAGTCCGCGATATAGTTTCGCTCCTTGATAAGCTTACTGAACGTGTCCTGCGACACGTACGATGGTGCACTATTGCCGTGGGCGGGCTGTTGGGGCGGATCATGCGCCGGTGGATAGTTACTCGGTGCAGCAAATCCTTTCGTAAAGTCAGGATTCGAAATCTTCAACTCACTCGTCGTGAGCCGCGATGTGGCTGCAACGGCCGTGGCGCTAGTGCACGTTGAAGAACCGCCCGCGGCGGAAGTCGTCGTGGAAGACGGTGAAGACGAATGATTGGACGGACTGGTGCTGATGCTGTTGCTGCTGGACGTGCCTGACACGAGCCGACTAAAGTCGGGCGTTTTCATATGCAGCTGCGCAAGGCTTTTCGCTGACGTTGTGGTAGATGTTGGCACGGTGGATGTCGCTGCGGTGGAGAACTGCTGCTTGCTGAAGTCCGGAATACTGGCGTAGTACTGTGGTTTGCGTGCCTTCATCGGTAGGTGCTCGTTGCTGCTTGGTGCTGGCACAACCGGTGGGGTTTCTCGCACTACAGCACTTCGGCTCGATTCCGATTCGGAAGGGGCAACATCCGAAACCACAGCCGTTGGAGGTTTTTCTTCCTCTCGGAAGTCGAGCGAACTGTTGCTGTTGTTACTGCTGCTGCTGCTGCTGCGAACTCCCGCCTCTACCTCACCACCGGTGGGACTGTTGGTATCACTCGAATGTCGTATTCTGCCCCCCTGCTGGTGTTGATGTGGTTCCACTACCTCTTTCGTACTACTGGCCACTTCACCAATGCCAGCAGCGGCTCCACCACCGCCATTGGCCAACAGTGCTGGTGGTGTGGTTTTATGCTCCTCCAACAAACGCAGCCCCGCGGCGGCACTCTTCGCTTTGCTCAGTGAAGAAGTCGTCGCTAGCGTTGCCTCACCGTTCGCACCCTCACCACCGGCCGTAGCACCCGCACCGGAAATGATAAGACTACTCTTTGCCAACCGCTTCCCACCGTCCTGCAGTCCCTTCAGTAGCGATAGTTTAATCACCCGATCGAGCAGATGCCCACCGTCCACCTTCAGCTCGACCTCATCGTTTGCCACCTCCGTGAACTGAAGTGGATTGCGAGCCGATACCGGAGGCTGCTGATAATCACCCCGACCGGCAAGGCTACTAATTGCTCTACTATCGCTGTTAGCGTGTTCTGCTTCTCGCGTTGACTCGCTAGCAGTAGCTGCCTGCTGTGATTGAGTTGGAGTATTGTGTTCCTCCGTCGAGGCACTATTACTACTACTGCTGTTGGTGGTGGTCTTCTCGGATTCTTTCGAACCATGCTCCTGCTCCGGTACTGTAGGCAGCAATGACTCCCCTTTGCTGTCCAGAACTTCCAACGCGCGAGTATTCTCATCATTTCTCGTACCGATAGCGACAGATTGTGGCGGTTCTTCGCGCAGTCCCTGTCCGGAGGGTTCGTTACTGTTCGATTCCTGCTTCAATCCTTCCTCCCCGGAGCTGTTCTCTTCCCGTGTCTCCTTTGCACTCCGATTTTCGTCCGAATTTTGCGTACGATCATCATTACCGGCTGCTGGCCGTGCTATCACAACCCCGTTCGGGTGTGAGTCCTCGTTGTCTTCTGACGATCCTTTTCTCTCTATCACAGCATTTGATACGTCTTCCACTACCGGTGGCGGCATCGGAACGTTCCCGGCCGACGAAACCGATCGAGGATCACGATCGCACGACGGTTCGTGTGTAGTTGTGTTCGCTTCCTGGCTTGTCGAGCCATTTCCCATCGCGGCAACCGATTGAGATTCGGCTTCTTTCTCGTTACTACTGCTGCTGCTGCTGCTACAGTCATTGTTAATACTATTTACACTATCACTGCAATTACTGCTAGGCCCCGCCGCGAGGACGTTCTCAACGTTGCTCTCGTCTGGTTTACTACTCCCGCTGCTACTATCCACCGCGGGTGTAACCGTTGTGTACGTTGGTCCACCGTCATCCGGTGCCGGCGGTGACTCGGTAGAACCAACCGTACCGCGCTTTTCCGGCGAGCTGGTGGACGATTCCACCACCGGTGGAGGTGTCCGTACGGGGGAGCTTCTACTCGATGGATGCTCATCCACCACCATCGGTTTTCTAATGCTGCCGTCCGTCGTTCGTTCCTCTGCGCCGGGCGACGACGTAGACGTTGGGATGGACTCGGACACTTCCACAGGCATCGTGACGTCCGACGACAACGTCGAGGTGGATGGTTTGGGAAGTTGATCCGGCGTAAGCGCCGATAGCGGTTCCTGTTCCCGTTGTTCCTTCGTTTGTTCGCTGGCATTCGGCACGGTGCGAACCTCGCTTTCTTCCGACGGTTTTTCCGGCTCCACGGAGGTTGTACTAATTTCGGGCGCTTCCTCCGTCGCTGCTAGCGGATCGGCTGCCTCCTCCCGTGGGCCGGCCGGTGTCGGTGGCGTTTGCGGTTCCATGTCGGCCGGTGTTATTTGTTCAATTTTTGGTTCCTTCTGCTCGTGTTGCTCGCTCGTATCCACCGCCTCCTTGGGACATTCTTGTGTGAGTGCCACCGGTGTGAAGGCAGCAGGTGTGGCTGCCTCGGGAAGCACCGGGGAGTTTGTGGCCGTCGTCGGAGTGGAACCCGTCGATGCGGTAGCTGATTCGGATGTACCAGCAATCGTTGCTGCCGGTACCGGCACGATGGCTGTTTGTGATGACTCCATCATTCATTGGTTGGATACTGGAAAGCGAAAGAAAGCAAAAAGCATCCGTTAGTGATCGGTTGAAAATGGGATGAAACTTTACAAGCGTTATGGTGCGCGAATTATTTCACGCTCAACTGAGGTAAACCAACAACGTAGTAATTTTTAAAACATCGTACACGGCTTCGAAGCCAAGCCCTCGTCTTGTACACACCCCCTTCCATTTAAATTGTTTGCAATTAAAATCGTGCACCACGCGCCACGTACGCTAGGTATGCAAATCATCCGTTCAACGTCGTCCTATCCCACGTCGGGCGTGTGTTGCCTGATAACAGCACGATCATCACACAGGCGCGTAATATCGAGGCTTGCGCAATTAAATTACTCACTCGGTCGCAGCAGCCCGTGATGCGATTGTGTTAATGAAATTTTGAGGTCGATGTACATTAATACCCACACCCGAATAGCTGCTCCTCCGGCGGCAATAAGTAGGTTATGCGATCGGCGGTTATCACCGTGGCGCTTTCGGTTGCGGTGTCTACAGAGGTATGGAAACAGAGCAAAGCTCTACGGGACAGATGAAGTTATAATTTCACCCCATGCAATCGATGGTGGTGTATGAAATCGAATCATCGATTTCATCTTTGTTTTCCCTTCCCCTCGGAGGGAATTCCTCTCGAAAACTGACCTCAGCGCGCGTGGTTCGAGTGTGTGGTTTGTTGAGGGATGTTACTTCCCTTTCACGCAACACTTGAACACACATATACACACAAACCAAAACGGACCATTTTCTACCTGAATAGCAACCCCAGCCCCTTTTTTATGATGAACGTGCCGTTGTGGAAGAGGTGAAAGTGCCTAAACCTGATCACGGCGGCGGCTTCGTTCAGCAGCACCACGAAGCAGTGGAATGTAAATTTTATGCTTCCGCACACCACCACTGGGCGTGGGGAATGGCTTGCGAGACTTTCTCACACACTTTCTCACCGAACCCGCCGGAGTGTTCGTATCTTCCGCTACGCTGTTGCGTTTCGGAAACAAATGCGCGACACGGCTTCAATTATTGTACGCTCGTACATCCCCCGACACAGATTGCATGCCCGTGGCTGCTTGCGAGACAGAGTTGCAGCGGCGTAATAAAATATGGCACAAAATTGCGGCCAAAAAGGCCGCACCAAGTGCCGACGATGACAACAGAGTGTCCCTTCGCGTAGAGGAGCAAACAGACACGCGCTCATAATATTTAACCACCCTCCTTCCCCTATTCACCACCCTGAACCGTCGTTCTTTGACCGTGAAGCGTTTATGATATGTCTCCCCAATCCCTTCCCCATCACGTCCCCGTCGTCGCCGCCGATTGGCAGAAAGAGAAAAGAAAAGATTCTTCTTCCCCCTTCTTTCTCTCTCGCCACGGCTGCAAATTGAGCGCATCAACAAATTGGCGTGTGGTGCACGTATAAACAACGAAACAAGACATAGCCACTGATACACAAACACACACACAGAAAAGCGCGCTCGACCAAACGGACGACAAAAGCATATTTAGGTCAACGACCTTGAGAGTTTGATGTGGTATTTTTATTTTGTCTGACCATAAATAAAATAGGAAACCACATCCCCCCTTTTTCTTCTTCTGGAGGAACTCTCCTTGGGAGGACTATATACATTGCTTATTTCGGACCTCTCCTTCGGTTTGCTTCTTTAAGTATGGTATTTATGAAACACACAACAAAAACCCTAATGAATGGTTACAGAAAAATTCGATCGATTCGGAGATTTGAACTCCGGACGGTGTAGTAAAAAGCACAGGCTTTTACCAAATGCGCTATATGAACTGTCATTAATAATCATGTTAGAAGTTATACACATCTTTAAGTTGATATTTTTGAAAAGAATTTTAAATATTTATTTGCTTATTATTTATTTTTTATAATTTTACATACATAGTCAAATTGGTAAATGTATTGTTTTTTTATTTTCAATACAAAAATGAAAGAATATATGTTTTTTTATTCTCTGCAATATGTTCTCTCTGCTCCCAATTATCAGGTGAAATAAAATTACACATTAATTGAATAACAATTTACGAGTCACTCAAAGCAAATCATTCCCGCCAAGAGATCCTTGGACTCGCACCGAATGGGCAGAAAGGTAAAGGTTGCATCAAACTACACAGAAAAAAACAACACTCAAACACACACACGAGCATGGTGAGATATATGCGGTGCCACTGCATCTGGTGGCGCTGCCAAATGGCGAAGGCCAAACAGCCGGCGCACGCCAATCGGACCATAAAAAAATTACCACCACCTCTCCGCCACCATCATCTTGTTGTTGCACGCCGACACCTTTCCGTTCTTCTCTCTACCCTCGTCTCCATCGATAAGCGCACACACAGCCAGCAGAAGTAGAACCACCCCGCGCGAACTGCAACAACGCAAACACGTAGGGCACGAAAAACAGCGCTGCGTTCGGCTGGGGGAAGTGCCGGGAGGAACCGACTAGGTTGGTTTGGCGGCCGAAGGAAGGTATGATTATTTTTATGACTACCACACACACCGCCGCGAGTTACGAGGGCACGAACGCGCGCAACCACGCGCTGGGCCAGACCAGCCAACGTCGACCACTGCAGTCCGCTGTGGTGGTGGTGGTGGTGGTCGCGGTGAGTGTTATGCGCCCCGCACCGACAATTTGCATTGCAAATGACGGAACCGATATCAGTGGCTCCCCCTCACTCCACCGGCATTAGTAGGGGAGTAACGGATCGGCAAGGTAGGAGTGCATTTTTCTCCCGCTCCTCGAACGCGGACGAACGGCAGACGCGGCAGCGATCGATTGCGGATTTGTTTACTCGCTTATGCCTGTGCTCCCTACGTGACGGTTGTGTCGCTTTAAACGCGGCTTTCGATGGTGGCGGCAGGCAGGCAGTGAGTAACGCGAATAACTCCCGGCACGTTCATTCAAGATGCAGCCCCGACGCGGGATGAAGACCGGCCCGGCAGGAGTATTGTTTCATTGTGATGAATTTAATGACACTTGACACTCTTTGCCATCAATCAATCGCTCATCGTTGGCTCAAACACACATATTGATGGCTCATAGTCATCAATACTGGCTATCATTGGGAGCTTCAAAAGACAGTTTTTATTGCTACTTAAGAAGTTCCATTAGTTGTGAGAAACTTTTTCAATTAATTCTGTATGTATTGTTGCATCATAGCTATATTTAAATTATTATCAAAATGTACAGAACTGGATTCATCGACAAAGTAGATTGGGACACAGCTAGTTTCATTAGTCCGGTACGTTATTTACATAGCTTGACTTTAGCATTCTGCTCTAAAGGTTCAGTTTGGCCTTCATCCTGGAATAAAACACAATACAACACACCTGGAATACCAGACGCCCAGATAAACACGTACAAGTAAAAGATTTTCAAATAGCATTGAAATACCGTGTTGCACTTAATGTTTTGACAGCTGTCAACACGAGCAACACTTAATACTGTAGTGCACAGCGCTGCAAAACCATTGTCGTTTTTTTGCCAAGGGGAATGGCAATATTATTGTGAAATATTTCAAAACACATGTCGCACATCAAAGTGGTTTAGTTTTAACGATGTCCTGTCGGGACGGATGTGTCGTGTTTGTGTTTATAATACCGAATTAAAGAAATTATATGCACTGAATGTGTCGAAAAGTTTTTTTTTACACGAATGTCAAAGCTTGAAATATTTTCATTAAAATCATCCAACTTCGTTTACTTCTCTTGCTTAT
>JXWZ01005038.1:0-15815 GCA_000956215.1 Anopheles farauti No. 4 | reverse complement strand
CCAAACAAGCGTTGAACAAAATGGCTACCACGAGCATAGCATTTACACGGGGCAGGCTTGTACGTGCTACAAGCGTCATCCTGTAGGAAGAGATTCACATGAACGAACTAAAAGTTGCTAGAAACAATCACCAAAACAATCCCCCCGCGCAAGAGACCCGAATTTGGCACAATTAGTGGCGCGCCGAAATGAAATGTCACTCAAAATCGCCCAATCTGCCGCTTGCATTCCTCTTCACACCCTCCTGGGCCCATAAACGCACCAAAATCTCACTGGAAAGCTTTTACGCGTCAAGCTTGGCGTATGACGGTTCTCCCGCGGGCGCAAAACTATCCATCACATTTGTTTACACTTTTCACCGACGAAAATGCACTCCTTTTGGGCTTGTAAAACCACTCGATTACCGCGGTGGCATTCGACGGAGTAAAGAAAATTGGTTTCGATAGCTTTTCACACGGCACGCGCACTTCTCATCAACGCAATCTATCCGAAACGAAGCTACAGCTTCCACAGCTAATCTTGGACCAGTGAAAAACCAGACGGGAAAGGGCCTTGAAAGTCGAATCGTTTTTGTAGGATAAACTTACCGCTAGTCTCCCCCAAACACGACGGGAAATTCACACTTTGCTCTTCAGCAGGATTGTTCCACAAATTCTGCGCTTTGTAAATTTTTCCCACCTTTAGGACGCGGATTGGATTCGACGTTCTGCTGACAGACTGTCTGACTGTCAAAAAGCGTTTGATATTTGGCACAGTGGAACGACTTGGGGACGCGCGATCTGCTATTGTAGGGAAAGAAATGAAAATAAATTAATTTATTACATTACATCGTGGTGAACGTTTCGGTTACGAAATCCAAATCATAGCCATCTATGTATCAGCATTATGAAATATTTTCTGAATTTCTCGACTGAATAAAACCATTTTCAAATTATAATTGTGATGCACTTTTGCAGGGCTGACTGGTACCCTTTCTTAGTTTGGCAAGTGCCGGTCCCGTTTCAGTTTGTTTATCAAGTTATGATTCACCGTTTGCCTTCTGTTGACAAACAGCAACACTAAAACACCGATGGCGACCGAATTTCTCGCTGAAAATAATGTCTGCGGACAGACGGTGCTGCAGATTGTAGCGGAGGGAAACACCATCATATGTGAACTGCTGCGATTGAAGGAATACGTACCGGAGCTATTCTAGTAAGCATAATCCCAGGTGCAGCATAATTCGTTCTAATCAGTCACTAATTAAGGTCACTGTATATTCTCCTCCCCCTCCGTGTATCAGCTTGAGGGCGAAAGAAGAGCAGCAAAAGTATGGGGACATTATTAAGGACTTTAGTTATTTCCAAATCGCCGACGCGCAGGAATCGAAAATTGAGGCGGACGAAAAACTGCGAATGCTCGACGAGGAGGTGCGCGAAAACTACATCGTGACGCTGAACCGCTTCTACATCGTGTTTGAAAGCATCCACAAGTACGTGAAGGATCTTAACACGTTCATTGAGGAGTTGAATACCGGGCTTTTCATCCAGCAATCGATGGAGAAGGTGTTCCAGGACGCGGAAGGAAAGCAGCTGATGGTACGTGTGGTTTGCGTTTTCTAACTTTATCAATCGTTGGACTCAGCTTCAAATTTTGTTTTTTTTCTTCTTTAGTGTGAAGCCTTATATCTGTACGGTATGATGCTTCTGGTGGTTGATTTGCACATCCCAGGCATTGTGCGTGAACGTATTCTTGTCGCGTACAACCGGTACAGTGCGCTGAAGACGCACAGCGACAGCAGTATCGATGAGGTGTGCAAATTACTTCGTTCAACCGGTTTCAATGATGGTCCGGGTGGGAGTGGTAACGGTGGAAGTGTCGGTCGTAAGGTGGCCAGCTATCCGGAGGACTTTTTTGCCCGCGTTCCGATCAGCCCACTGTACATCGAGATGGTAATAGGACGGTTGCGGTCGGATGATGTGTACAATCAAATTGCCGTGTATCCGCTGCCGGAGCAACATTCAACGGCACTAGCAAATCAGGCCGGCATGTTGTACGTGTGCTTGTTTTTCTCGCCAAAAACACTGCACAATCAACCGGCCCGTATGCGCGAGATTGTGGACAAGTTCTTCTCGACCAACTGGATCGTTTCGCTGTACATGGGCATTACGGTCAATTTGATAAGTACGAGAAAGAGGACGCTTGGCTTTGTGTGAAACCTAAATTCAAAGGCCTCTCTCTACTCCCGTCAGGTGCCTGGGAACCTTATAAAGCGGCCAAAACCGCTCTCACCAATACGCTTGATAGCGCGAATCTTAAAGAAACGTGCCACCGACAGAAGCAATCGATGGAAACGCTACTCAGCCGCACCAGGAGCATTCTGCGCGAGGGTACGCTCACCGAGCAGAATCTGCTTGATCACATGCCGAAGGTGATGGCACTGGTGCGGGAGTGTAACATCACCGTCCGGTGGGTTATGCTTCACACCAGTCCCGCCACCTCCCTCGACCTGGCGTCCGGGGCGTCCGTCAAGCGTTGCCGCCAAATACGGGAGCTGATCGAGCAAGAGATCGACTTTCGGGGGGTTGTTTTCTTCGAGCTGCTGCTAAACACTAGCCAGCTGGAACTAAAAGTGCGCGAAATGTTGAAGCGTCTGCTAGAGGAAAAGGACGATCGATGGACGGATTTCCGCCGGGAAGCGACCGATCGAATGCAGGACCTTGCGGATGCGTTTTCCGGTGCGCGGCCCTTTGTGAAGACGCGTAAGAACGAGAGCTTAAGTCGGTGTTTTGCTAACATTCGCAAGGAGATCGATGGATTGAGCCGGGAGGAGCAGCACCTGAGTCAGACGGGCCGTACGATTATCCAGCTGCTGCAGGCCCTGGAGGAGGTGCAGGACTTTCACGGTCTGAGCCGGAACATGCAGGTGAAGCAACACATCGTCGAAACGCGCCAGTATCTGCACGAAATGTTTCACACGATCAGCATCAAGGAGAACGATCTGATCAATCTGCAGCTGATCGGTGATTTTAGTTACGCCTGGCGCCTCATCGACGGCTACACAGCCATGATGCAGGAAAACATACGCCACCAGCCGCGGTTGGTGATAAAGCTACGCTCCACCTTTCTCAAGCTTGCCTCCGCACTCGAAATACCCCTGCTGCGCTTGAACCAGGCCGACTCGGAACACCTGATCGACGTGTCGCGTTACTATAGCAACGAGCTGGCTAACTTCGTGCGCAAGGTTGTACAGATCATCCCGGAAACGATGTTCACCCTGCTCGCGCAAATTGTCGACCTGCAGACGAACGTGCTGCGCGAACTGCCGGCCCGCCTGGAGAAGGAGCGCATGAAGGAGTACGCCCAGTTCGAGGAGCGGTTTCAGGTGGCAAAGCTCACCTACACCTTGTCCACCTTCACCGAGGGTATACTGGCAATGCAAACGACGCTGGTCGGCGTGGTGGAGCTCGACTCGCGCAAACTGCTCGAGGACGGCATCCGCCGGAAGTTGGTCCAGAACGTGACCGAAGCGTTCCACCAGCAGCTGGTTTTCAGTGCAAAAGCGAAAGAGTCGGAGCTGTACGTGCGGCTCGATGCGCTGCATAAGATCATCCATGGGTACCGGCGGTCGTTCGAGTATGTGCAAGATTACCTCAACATTCACTGCATGCGCATCTGGCATGAGGAAATGGCACGGATCGTGCGGTTCAACGTGGAGAAAGAGTGCCAGCCGTTTTTGAAAAGCAAACCGCACGACGGAGTGGACGGTGAGGAGGCTGGTGGGAGTGAACTCGTGCCAATACCCGTTTACGTACCGCTCGATATGACATCGATCAACTTTATGGGCCGGTTGGCGCGGGAGGTACTGCGTGTTACCGATCCGAGGTGAGTACATACGGGTTCAAGGCCTTGATTGATTAATTGACACTGACTGAGTTCAACGAAAACCATAAGAAAACAACTTTGTATTTAATTTTTTTTAATATCCTTTCACACTTTTGACAAGTTTGAGAACAAAATGACACCAAAACGCTCTTAATTCTTTTTGTTCCTCCATCGTTCTGCTAGAAACACCATCTACATCGACATCTGCTCCAGCTGGTACGACTACAAAACCCACAAGCTGCTGCTGACGAATAAGTTCGCCAGCAAAATCAACGAAACGTTCGGTCCGCCCGGTTTGACCGGGCTCGACCGGCTGTACGGGGCGATGCTCAAGTCCGAGTTGGAACATCTGCTCGCCACGCTGCAGCGCAAACTGCAACACGAAGCCAACTGGGGCGAAGTGTTCGGTGGCATCAAAACCGACCTGGAGCGGGCGGACGTGGTAGAATCCCCTGCGAAAACCTACACCGGCTTCCAGTCGAGCGTGAACCGATTCTTCACCACCAGTGCCATCGGTGATTGGTTGCTAAAAATTGGCCAGAAGCAAACGCTACGCTGCCAGTTGGCGCTGGAATTGAACTGTAGCTGCAAAATCAAGGCCACCAAGCTGGAGGCTTCGCTAAGGACGTTGAACAAGTACGTAAGGGTGCAATTATGTGCTTCATGCCGTACTGCAACGTGCGCTAACTTTTTGTTCTGCTTCCTCTACCAGCGCCATTCTGTTGGACTTCCAACGCCACCAGCTCGACGAAACGCATCCCATTCCGCGCGCCGAACTTGTGGCGGAACTGAACACGTACCTCCTATACGCCGGTCTGTATGATCCGTACCGGAAGGTGTACATCCGGCAGGAGCCTCCACGCATTCTTCCGCTCGTGCTGTTTCTCTTCCTCGTCACGACCCTGCCTAAGCTGCAGTACATGGAGAATGTGGACAGTTTGGTCGCGAAGAAGAAGAGCGAATCGATCGATGGTCATCCGCTTACGATCGGGATGATGACCATGCTACGGCAGTTCGATGCGTGTGAAACTGATGTGTTCCTACAATATCTATGCCAGTACGTGCTTTCGTTCGTGCGTGCTAATTTGGAGTAAGTTCGTTTTTTTTTGTTTGACAACGTCTCTTACAGTGAAATAATCGTAATATTTTTGATAGGGCTAAAAATACGGTTGGGACGGAAGCGTTATCTGCTTTGCGATTCCTGGAAATCTTTACACGCCTTGCGGACATTCCAAGAAGCTATCTGGAGCAGTACCTATCGGAGGTAATCCTGGATCAGTACGTGTTCCTAGCGGACGGCAAATGACGATTGTTTTCCTTGAAGCTATTCAAATAAATATCATTTCGTTACATTGTTAAATGTGTTAGCCACTAGTGAGTACGGTTCCGTTTTTGAGTTACATCGATTTGAACTACTGGCTTCCCGTAAAACATTTTTTCCCAAGTAGATGGCAAGTGAGATTTAATTTTTTGTATAGTTATGGTTAAAATTACTCATGTTCATACTTGTTAACCAATAAGTTCTATGTTACGATACTGTTATATGAGAAATCTTTTGTAGAGTAAAAAAATATTTACATAACAGAACTAATTCTTTCGGTTTCTCTCTACAGCGGTTACTTCGATTCATTCGGTAAATGAAGTATGTAGGAACAATGGGAAAAACTATTACATGTCGTTATTTTCTCACTCGTGGCTGCATCATTCGCACTCATCCATAAGTGTAAGCGTATGAAAATCGTAGCAAAACCAAAAAAAAACTTTTGTTTTCTTGCATAAGTTTAATCCGTATAAAATGCAGTGAATATGAGATATAAATTTAATTACATAAACCCTGTTTTTTTAACCCTTTTTAGTTGTTAAGTACGGTAGGTATGAAATGGAATTATTCCGGACACTCGGTTTTGCGTAGGTACTTCTTGCCCGATGGCAGCGGCACACTGTTTACACCGGCTGGGAACAACACCTCCAGCTGATCTTCCGGAACCGACGGCTGCACCATGCACGTCCCACCCGGCATCCAATCGGCCGGCGTCGCCACCTTCCGCTTGTCCGTCAGCTGCATTGAATCAATCGTTCGGAGAATCTCCGCGAAGTTACGCCCGGTGGTTGCTGGGTACAGGATGGAAAGGCGCAACTTTTTCGCCGCATCGATCACGAACACGGCACGGCACGTTAGCGGTAATCCGGCCGATCCGATCTCGTCTTTGTCGAGCATGTTCAGCTTCACCGCCAATTCGCGTTTCGAATCATCAATGATCGGAAAGGGGAAACCATCATTCGCGGCCAATACACCGTACGTCTTGATGTCTTCGATCCATCCGCGATGCGATTCGACCGAGTCACATGACAGAGCGATAGGTTTCACGTTCCGTTTCGTAAACTCCGGCACTAGTTTCGCGACCGCCGCCAGTTCCGTTGTGCAAACGGGCGTGTAATCGGCCGGGTGGGAAAAAAGAATCGCCCAGCCGTCACCAATCCAGTCGTGAAAGTCGATGGTACCGATTGTGGTAACGGCGGTAAAGTTCGGGAAAGGATCACCGAGGTTTAAGGACATGGTGCCGGCGTTTTCCTGGTGTGATGGGACGGGAAGGCTATGTGCGAAGTATGGTACTATTTCGCTCCTGCAAATCACAGTATATTAATTACAGTTGAGGATGACCAGTTTGTAACGATCATTACACTCACTTCAGCCGCAGTCTTTACTCAACAAACTTTTTGCGATTGAAAAATTACCGATAAGACAACCTCCATCACATTTTGTTTTGTTTCCGATCGCTGAGGTTTCACCGGGCGGTAAGCCCTGTTACACATACAATAAGAAACGTTCCGTTTTTGTTTCGGTTTTGTTTGAGTAGTATACAACCCTGAGTATGAAAATACCGCGGTAACATTTTGACGAAAAATGTGTTTTGACTTATGTAGGGGAAGAAAAAAACCCAATGCGACATTTTTTGAGTTACACAGACAGATTCATCAACTGAAAGATGAGGATTAAACACACGCACCCAGCAGCTCTTGTAATGTTTTCATCGTATCTATAAACAATAGCAATGGAAAACGTGTTTTTACCAGCCAGACGAGTGAACTTGAACGATTTTTGAAAATATGTCTTCGTGTTAATGAATAGCATATAAAAAAAGAGTACAGGAAAAAAAACCGCTCGCGATAAGTTTTAGTTCTCTTGTTAGTTCTCTTAGTTAGTTCTCCATGTTAGTTCTCTTGTTTAATGATTCCAATTGTATCTTAAGAAGAGTAAAGTTTTTACTACGACGATTTCGTCTAAAATATATTCTTCTTGTATGGTTGAACATTTGTTATATCTAAATAAATTTTTGATATATGAACCGTTTTCACGTTATTGCTGCCAAATACAACGTTTTTCGTAACGGGTTTAACCTCGATCTTCGATGCCGGTGATCAACAAGAGAAATTAATACATGTTTATATTTGTTTCGTTCAAAAATAATATGAAAAGAAATAGAAATGTGTAAAATCATGCATCCGCGGAAGGATAGAACATCGGTTTTCTTAAAAACTCGGGTATACTGCCGAGAGCGGCATATCCAGACAAAAGAAGGATAGATAATAAACTCTTCCGCCTGACTGTTTCCTACAAACCCTAAACTATTTTGCACTTGGCTCCACAATCGTATTTAATTAGCGTGTATAAAATAACATCATTTTACTCTTCCCCCACGCCGTTAGCATGTTTTTTTTTCAGTAGTAAAAATAGACAAACTATAACTCCATAACCTCCTAACGAAAAAATAAAAACGTGAACGGGAAGAGGAAGCAACTGAAAGACCTGCACAAACAGGCCTGCGGCGTAAAGTATTGGTTCTACTAAACTTAACGCAATATATAACCCGAGGTGAATAGTGAACAAGCGCCCTCGGCTGTGGAAGAACTGTGCTATCAGCTGTTTTCGTTTACAATGAAAAGGATGAAAAAATGTAAAACTTAATGAAACTACACACACGGAACCATCTAGTCCGATGTAAGAAACTGCCAACTCGTGGCACCGTATCGCCCATATCGGGAGCTCGAACAACACCGTGAGGCCCATTAGTCCGTTGAAACATTTGTACAACTGTGCCGTTGTACTCGCGCACGATGAAACCTTTGCGAAAGAGAACGCAGATGGTTAAAGTTCGCCTCCTTTGCTGACGAACAGTTTGAACTTGTGCTGACACTCGGGCGTTGGCCACTGTTGTGCGTGTTTCTTTTGTTCCAACGCCAGCGTCGCCTCCATCTTGGCCACCAACTCTCGGCGAAGGTGCTGCTTGATGGACTGCACAGCCTGGGGAACAGATAGAACGGATGGAAAAAAAGCGTTTAGACCGAGAGTACTTGAAATGTTGTTTGGTGCGAATGCTTTGCACGTGCGGTATTGTAAAAAAAATTATTACAAACATAGTAATAGAGAAATGCAACCAAAACTATACCGAAAAATCCTGTGACAATGGTTTGACTCATCCCGAATGCACAGATCACTGCAAGCGACCGATCATAAATATAGATGTAGCATAAAGTATGCTATAAATAAAGCCCATACGTTACAGAACCGGGCGCCAGCCAACGCAACGAGCACAAATATTCAAAAGTAAATATTTTAATGAACGATTTCTAGTCTAATAGATAGGTTGATTGCCAGATTGCATTAATTGTCCCATACTTCTCGCATGAAATCCGCTTATTTTGAATCACAGTTCGATCAACCGGGTGGTGAAAGAAGTGAAAACTTCAAGGATGAATGCCATGACCCGCAAATCATCCATAATAACCATCATCCGGCCGAACATCAAAACACTCGAAAATCAGCCAGCACAGCAGTTGCAATCTTTCACCACGGTCCGTAACACGATCCGTGACGGGCGGAAGCGAGGATCTACTATTTAATGGCAACACTCGTCCGTATCTGTGGCTGATGATGCTGTTCGAGAGCCGCCCCGAAACTGTTGTTTGTTTATTTATGTCTGCCTGGCTGTCTAAACCGCCACCGCTACCGCCGTTTGCGCTTGGGAAGGGAAGGGTGTGGGAGTTTTCCTTTCGTCACACAGGTTTTCCCATCCAGCCTATCCTATCCGAAGCGGTTCCGAGAATGACGTACGCGCGTGCTGCCACGAAGTGGATACAACACGATCGGCTCATCTCCGCACGTATCGTCCGCGCATAACACAACCTTCCACACCATACGCCGCAGAGATTTACGACAATTGACAGCAGGACGAACGCCACATCGCGTAAGGCGTTGTAAAAATCTATGCCTCATTTTTCATCCGATCAGACGAATTCGATCGCCGGCACAGAGAGGGAGGACACAGGCGAACAGGGCTAGATCTTGCCACCCTTTTCTGGATGTTCTGCAGGTGGTTTTTCCTTTGCACTTTGCTCTCTCGCTCTCTCTCTCTCTCCCTCTCTCTTTCTCTATCTCTCTCTTTCTGTTCCTCTCGTATAGCTGGACATTCCCTATGCCCGGAGCGAGAGTTTGCAAAATGATTCGCTCGCATGTCCCGCCGTTCGGTGGTGCCTTCCGTTTGCTTATTTATGTGTTTTTTTTTCTTCTTTACCTCGTCGGTGAGATTTTGAGGCCGTCTTGCATCGCGATTTGGCAGACCGACGATCAGTTTGTTGGACGATCATCGGACGGTTAATAGGTTCGGGTCGGATTGCTTCACGGCTCATCGCAACACCGTTGCGTTGGTTGGTGCCAAGTGTGTGGCCGAACGTTGGTGTAGTTTTTTTTTTTTGAATTCTCAGAGATGGTTGCCACCGGCAGCAGCAGCGTACCAATTGCACTGGTACCGGTTGTAATCGTTGTATCGATCGTGACGCTTCTCAACCACGGCGCCCTGTCGTACCGGTATCACTATGAGGATTATGTAAGTACAGAATGCGGCATCCTGGAGGTAAAACTGTCTACAAAAATACACACCCCTTGCCAACACAGGACACGATGATGGGAACGTGCCGGGAGAATGAGGTGTGTAACATCGTGCACCATCGGCACTGGATGCCGAGCACGGTGGACAAGGTGTGCCGGTGTCCGCTCAACACGCCCAGCTGTCCGGTGGTGCATACACGCCACGGCAACGTGATGAACGTGAACAGCCGGACGCAGATGAAGTTCTGCGCACCGTTGCGCGATCTGCGTCCGTGCCGCGACGGTGAGATTGCGCTGCGTCGCAAGACGCTCTACCAATCGTACGGCGTGAAGAACGTGTCGATCGTCGTCGACTGCCTGTGCGATCACCGGCAGAGCTATTGGACGTTTCACAATCGTTCCGGGGAGGACTTCAACGACGCCCGGCATCTGTTTACGGTGGTGCAAAACTACAAGTGTGTCGGTAAGTAGCCGTCGGACTGAAGCCAAACTGCAGTGTACGACAAAGCAAACAAATGAATTTTCGTCATTAAAGTATGGGGAAGAATATTGATGAACATTCTGGGACTTTTGGGGAGTTGTTTTATCAACCCAAAAAACAAACGCTTGGGTAGCGTATTGTTAACGATTTAGTGCGATTATCAGATCGAAATTTAGCTTAAAATAAACCACCGGTTGTCGTGACCGGATATTATTTTCTATAATTTCAAAAAATCATTAATAGTGATCATTTTGCCCTTCCTCACGCGAAACACCCATCACAGCAATGAAACGCTGTGCACCGCACGAATTCTGCGGGTACGGGCGGCGCGATTACGGTTTCATCTATCACCGCTGTACCTGTCCCGTGTCGCATCAGTGCAAGTTCGATCTGGACGAGTACGACGACGAGGTGAGCGAGCTGTTCTACCAGGGACCAGCGTACTTGGCCCGCTGTGTGCCTATCTATGACTACGACTGGTGGTGACACGGGATAGCGGACTTGCCCCAGAAACGCGATCGCTTACCTGGACGGAGTGAGAGGCCACAGTTTTTGCCAGTGCGCGTGCCCGCTCCTCGAAGCGCTCCGGTGCAACCGTTTCCGTGACGAGTCCGTACTCGAGCGCAGTAGTCGCCGCCATACGCTTACCTTGCAGTAACAGGTCCGAAATCTGTCCGACGGAAAAAGAGTTGACCGAATAAAATAAGTACAAATAAAAAACGCACACACACACACACACACGCTCGCGCGCTTTTCCGTAGTTTGATTTACCGTTTTCGGTTTAAGTGCCCGAACTGTGCTAAACGCATCCAAACCTTCGGGAAGGTATCCGAAATGTCCGTATGGGGCGATAAAGCTGCTGCCCATCTGGGCCACCACCATATCGAACAGCGGCAGTATCGTTACGCCCATACCGAGCAGATCGCCGTGCACCGCCGCGATGATAGGTTTCGGGAAAGCGATGAGTGTCTTGAGGAATTTCCTGCAGGTGAAAGAAGCAACTACTAGAGCAGCTGAAATCAACTCGACGCCGCGTGCGTTGTTACTTACATCAAACAAACGCTCATATCGTCTGCGGCTAACTTTCGTTTCTCCTGCTGCGGATGTATCAGATGTGCCACGTCCAAGCCACGGCTAAAGTGTGCCCCACTGGATCGCAGCAAAACCGCACGCACGGTGACGTCCTTCTGGAGCATTTTCAACGTGCTGCTGAGCTCGTTCATTAGCTAGGGATGAGAATGGTATCGTTCGTAGCGTTAAATGATTGTGTGCTATAGTTGGCGTCATGCGGATTGCATACCTTTGAGCTAATACTATCAATCAAACCAGAAACAAAAAGAAAACTCACCTCGTAGGAAAATACGTTCGTCAACGGGCCACATTTCGGGCTCTCCCCGAAGGCAACGCCTGTCGAGTGCACCGTAAGCTCCATGTACAGACCAGTTCTCACGCACGTTACCTGCTTCAGCAGATCGAGCTGCCTTTGCAGTGCATCATCCACAATGCCACCGGCAACGGAATCGGCCACATCGAGTCCGGCCGCACCGTTCGCAGCTTTACGCTTGAGTGGTTCACGCGTTGCTTTGGTCAGTGCGTCCTGCCCGGGTGTGCTTGTTGCCAGCGGTGCCCCCTGCATGCCCTTCAACACCTTGCTCAGCTTGCCGCGCATGTTGGCCACCAGCGAGGGGTTAAATTTTACTTCCTCCGTTGGAGACCCACCAGTCGCTGCCGGAGGTGATTTCGTTGATTTCGTCGCTGCCGGCGTCTGTTGCTGTTCGGTGGCGCTCTTCGCGGGTGGTTTTGCAAACAGAAACCCATCGTCGGCGGTTAGTGGTGCGGGTGATTTGTTTTTTTGGATAACCGGTTCGGCCGTTTGGTCGAAGCTAAGTCGGCGTGGACTGGCACCGCTGGAGTAGGAGCTGTTCGAGCGGCGCCGGATGATCATCGCGTCCTCATTGCGCTGCGCATTGTACACGTAATCCCACTCTTTCGCGGCCGAGGTGGTCGTTTTGCGTTTGCGACCACCGGCGGCAGATGGTGCTGCGGTTCCGTTTGTTGTTTTTTTCGTCGCTGCTGGTTTTCCTACCGTTGCTGCTGCGGTGGGTGGTGAAGTCGCTGACTTGACAACGGATTGCGAGCCGGTTTCGCCTGCTGCTCCTCCATCCGCCGGTGCCTCCGCTGCCGCCTGTTGGTTGAGAGGAGTTGAGCCACGCTTTGACCGCATCCGAAGGGTTTGCGCTTCGTTAGGGGATTTATGCTGGTTGATGACCGCGTCAGTAATGATTTTCGTCTTCGCCAGCAGCTTCTCGTCCTCGTCGCTCGTGTCCACCTGCGTGTCCTTGAGCAGATCCTTGCGGTTCGTTTCGCATTCTACATCGTACAGCATGTTAATTGCCCCCTCGTCTCCGAGCAACCTTTCGATTTCGTTCTTTTTTCGCTTTTTCGCCTTCGAATCACCCGTTTGCGTGTCGGATTCAATTTTAATTACCGGTACGAGAACGCGTTGGACCACTTTTATCGGTTCCGGTGTCTTGGCCCGCTTTCGAACCGGTGCTAGCGTACTGAAGTGTGGCGTATCGCCCAGCATATGCAACGCGACGGAATCGGCACGCTTCCGACGTAGTGGACCTGGCACGGTCGGGTTTAGGGTGGACGATTGGGCGCGGTTGGTTTTAACCAAACTCGCGAACGGTACACTAGCGTCCGATGGATCCCATATGATTTTTCGCTTGATAACACGCTTCGGTTCGGTGGCCGGAGGTGCCATGATGGGTGGTTGCCGCTCCTTCGGAGGCTCTGGGATCAGTTCCGCTGGTAATGGTTTCCTTTCCGTTGGAACTGACTCCAAAAAATCCGGCTGCTGTTGTTGGTTCGGTTCATCGTCCCAGTCGGACACGAGTGAATTGATCAGTTGCGTTGTTTTCGGTGGAGCAAGGGGCTTCACCTCCTTCGCTAGCTTTTCTTTCAAATTTTTAGCTATTACCGCTTTCAACGATGTTAAATCCGGTTCGTTTTGTTCCTTCTTTATCGTCAAAAGATTGCCCGCTGCTGTCTTTCCGATCGGTCGAATTATCGTCTGTCCCTTTATCGTAATACCTGCCGCTGGAGCACAGGTTACCGGAACCCTTGCTTCGGTGGGTGGTTTTACTATCTGTTCGGTGGCTTTTTCCACCACCGGTTTCGGAATCAACTTCGTGCGCGGTTTCCGCACCTTCGGTATCAACGGTAGACTTTCCATCTGGCGGCGGGCAATCTCTTTCTCGCGTTCCTTCTTCGCTAGCTGCATTTCGTCACGATCAATGATCGAAAAGGAAACGACTTCCAGCTCTTCTCCCATATCTTTCGATTCGTCCGATCCAACGCACACTTCGATCTCAGATGCGTTTTCACGTATCGCCACCACGTTGCCTTCCAGTATGGCTATCAGATCATGATCATCTAGCTTCGTTTCGCGGGAATCGGGTGCCGCGATTGGCGTTTGCGGGATGTCGTTGCTCAGTATCAGATCCTGTGGAATCTCTATCGCACCACTCATATCCAACGATGGCTCCACGGTGTTCGATGTTGTATTGAGCGCTTTCAAGTCTATATGTTTGCTTAGCTTGCTGCGCATCTTCTGGATAAGACTTTCCTTTGACAGCATATCGCCGCTGGGTGCTTTGAAACCTTCCTTCGCCCTCTGTGATTCCTGTGAAAAACAAAGATAAATAAATTATATACACACATGTCGTAATAAACTAACGCCACGCATCATTTTACATTGGTAGGTGGTTTGGCGACCGCTGAGGGGAAGCTTTTCTTAGCGACTAATTTCGGCTTCCTGGGTGGTTCTAGTGTTGTTAGCGTTTTGGTCTCGTCATCACTCATCATAGAATCTTCTGCCGGGGTAGGAGATTTTACCGATGGTCCAGAAACGAAGCCATCATCGCCCAGGCTAACAAATGCTGCACTTTCCGAGAAGACCGGTTTACTGCTGGCATCTTTCAGTGGTTTCTTCACAGCACACGGTTCGGATTCGCTCATTATGTGTATTGTTTTGACGAAGGAAGATGTTTATCGTTTCTCTGGCTGATGCGGGCATCCACTGCAACCACTTCAAATCTGGAGTACAACAATGGCGAACACACACATCCACACTCCCTTCGCGCGTACGGAACGCGTTACTAACAAATTTCCGTATCTAAACCGCACCACCGTTTATCCCTGGAGAGTATACGGCCACGATCGGAATTCCGATACACACTTTTTGGCGGCACTACGGTAATGTTGTTCTTGAAGCGCGTGAAACGTACCGAAAAAAGCAGCAAACGCATCAAAATAATTCTCAGCCGAAATTCTGTTTGACAGTTGCGTTATCAACAATGGACGTTTTATTGTGGTCCGCTTGCTTGGTTGGAAATGGTGGGCTGCAGTTTTCTTGACGTTTTCTCGCGGCTTTTAAATATTTTCCATCCGTTGGATTTCTAATTGGTTGAGTGCTTGCGAAGTGGAGTTGTTAATTCATACAATAAAATATTTAAAGCTCTGGCTGTTTCATTTTCAACAATCACGCTAATACTTGCAAAATAAATTAGCTTTAGTTAAAACTCTTGTTAGTCGATTTAGATAGAGAATAATCTTTCGGATGCACCAAAACACGACAACTTTACTTATCATTTTCTATTATGTTTTTTACTAAAATAAGTCTTTTTGGAAAATATTGCTGCTACCGTTGCTTCCATTTTTATATACACCTATAAAGTTGTTCACTTTGAACTATAAACTTATCTAATATCACATACTCTCATGTGGATATTAGACCTCTTGGTTAGTCCCTAACACTTTCCCTTCCCACCATATATTGAATCACACGTTGCTCATACATTCGTTTAAGTTGCATGTGTGTTAAGTGTTGCGCGTAAGCACCTACCGTTCCTAAAAGTTAACATTCTCAAACATGCACTGAGACAACGCCTTGCGTTAGATCTATTTCACTTCCTAACTTGCGCGTGCCGTCTTCTCTTCCTGTGTTTGCTTTCTGGCGTGGCTCCCGGGCACCGATTACATTTAGCTTCCCTTTCATAAAGGTCGTTTCAGGCTCCGATTTCGCATTTCTAAGGCACGTCGTTTCGACGTGACGATTCATTACAGGTCCATGAGCGAGATGATGTAGTCGTTTTTTGTGACGACATTTGACAAGAAAGTTTTTTACAGTTATCCAGGAAGCGTTCGCACTACAAACGGCAGCTCTCCTTGTTTTGAACAGCTAACCAATGTTCAACTCAAGTGTATTTGGTATGAATACATCCGTCCGGGTTAAGCAATCATCAAGCTTAGGCGGCGCATGAGTAAAAGGTGAAAAATTAGATTTCTCGATGGTTCGATGCTCGCTACATAAACAAAAAATTTCAAATCAATATTTTGTGGACTTTTTTGCTGACTTGGAGTGCTAAACATTTGGGCGAAAGATTGTTGGATGTCAGATCTATTAAGAAAAGACCGATTGCTGAAGTTTCTACCATTAGGTATGGTTTCGATAAATATACGACTCCTGGATCTCCTAGAAACAGCATTGCACGTATTGAAAAAATCGCGATGAAGGTG
>JXWZ01005033.1:0-17436 GCA_000956215.1 Anopheles farauti No. 4 | reverse complement strand
ACACACACACACACACACACACATGCTATGTTTTTCTTTCCCACAGACACGCTCACCCCCGAAATGCAGATGTATTGGGAAACACACATGGTGCAGCCGTACTTCGATAACACGACCAAGCGCGAAGTGACGGCCATCGCGGGCCAAACCTGCCAGCTTCATTGCCGCGTCAAGAGTCTAGGGGACCGAGCGGTAAGTAAGGCACGGGGCACGGTGCACAATGTACTCACGGGAGGGGGTTGCTGGTGGTTCCACAGGTTTCCTGGATACGCAAGCGAGATCTACACATTCTGACGGTCGGCATCCTCACGTACACCAACGACCAGCGCTTTCAGTCACTCCACACCGACGGCAGCGACGAGTGGACGCTACGGATAACTTCACCACAGGCCCGCGACTCGGGCGTGTACGAGTGTCAGGTGTCAACCGAACCGAAGATCAGTCAAGCCTTCCGTGTGAACGTTGTCGGTAGGTTGTGCGTTTTTTTTTCTTTCTTTTGCAACTCGCGCTCTAATTAACAAGTACCGTGCAGGGATCGTGCGAACTTTGCTACTCTTTTTATTACTACTATTTTTTTTTTTTGCTGCCGTACAATTTCCCAGTTTCGAAGGCGAACATCCTCGGCAACTCGGAGCTGTTCGTTAAGAGCGGCAGTGACATCAACCTAACCTGCGAAGCCCTGCAGTCCCCACAGCCACCGTCCTTTATCTACTGGTACAAGGGTGGCCGGGTGATCAACTACTCGCAGCGTGGCGGTATCAGCGTACTGACGGAGCAACAGACCCGCACCAGCCGGCTGGTCATATCGCGAGCATCCCCGTCCGATTCCGGCAACTATACCTGCGCTCCGAGCAACTCCGGTAAGTAAGCCCGGGCGCTGGCTAGTTCTTCCCTTGCGATCCCTGGCGTTGCACGGCTGTAATTTGCGCATGAACTACCTCCGCATGCGACATGCGCTAGACTCTAGATCCTTCACAAGGCACACCGCACGTGCAACGCGTTGTTCACTTCGCTCATATATCTCCACACAGCAACCCATGCCATTGTCAATTGTTGGCAACGTATCAAAATCCCATGTGCGTGTGTTAGGGACACGGGATATAATTCGCTTCGTTTGCGAACGTGTGCTGAAACGGGCGTGCGAACGACAATGCTGCCATCGTTGGCGAACGATAGAAAGCATGCACGTGTAGCGCCCCTGATGCCATAATCACCACAACTACGTCCCGCTCGTTCGCTCTCGAGCTTGACAGCCCACTCGAAAAGCAATGGATCCTAGGACTCACTTTCTACAGCACGCTTCGTATGGGGATATATTACGGTTCGTTTAAAAATTTTATGCACAACATTAAATGCAGTTTATATCGCTCGGAGTGCAAGGATTTACCGACGCTTTCTACCTCGCAACGACAACCCGGAGGGAGAGAGAGAGAGAGTGATACTGGCCGGCCTGCACGTGGCCCACGGTAACGATCGCATCAAGAAACTAGTGAGCCAAACCCAATTTATCGTATCATTTCCAAGCTCCACCTTCACTCTGTGCTCGTGTGGCAATGGTTCGCTCGCGTTAGCCAACCAGTGTCTTGATGCAGAACCGAACGACAAATGGAAAATAAGAAGCACGAAAATGCACCCCGAGGGGTGAACGTTTCAAGCGACGGCAAATAACGCCATGCTGCCAGCAAATGGCTATAATCTTCTCGGCATATGAACTACAACCCGTCCGGCTCCGACTAGAAGCTCGCAGCCTCAGCTACTGGCCGTCGGATCGTAAAGATTACGTACCTCGCCGAGCAGTTTGGCAGTTTATAGCCCGCTCGTGGTCGCTCCACTTTACGGTGTGTGTGAGAGCACGTCAAGGTGGCACTGGAAGTCACACGATTAAAGTCAGTCCGTAAGGGGCTTGGCAGGTGTTGGATGCACGCTCAGCAAAAATTAAAAAAAAAAACAAAGCTATACACCGAGTTTAATTAAGTTGTTTCAACATCGTTTCGTGTGGTGGAGCTTTACGCTAGAAAACCCCTTTCCAGCCGATCACTATCGCTTCATATTTTCTCACCGGTAACCTATCCACATCCGGTGAAACTTCGAAAGATTATCGTAACATAATATCCCACCCCCTCCCCACGCTGATGAAAGGTTTGAATTACGCACAAATTGAACGCAGCAACGCGTTCGTGGGGTGGAAACGATCTTTCACCCGTTTATGTGGTACGCGTCCGGTGCAAGTCGGCGTCGCGTTGCGAGTCCTTTACCGGCACTAATGACACTAATAGCATGCACATAATAATTAATGAAAAGCCTACTCCCTGTTCCCCTTACGACCTAAGCTTGCGTTGTGACCCGAGTTTCCCGTTCGTTCGGTTCGTTCTTTTCCGCAGATTCCGCTAGTGTCGTGGTGCACGTCATCAAAGGAGAGCATCCGGCCGCGATGCAGCATGGAATAAATGGCGCGAACGTGGCAGCTCATTCATCAACATATGTAATTATCAGTCCTAAACGGCTCCATTTCCTACGCGGTTATCCCTCCTCCCCCCCCCCTCCTCCTTCTCCTCCGGTTATCACCTCTCCAGCCCGTACCTAATTTGATCTCCAGCATTCCGGTGCTCCCACGGTGCTCGGTTGATGTGGAGCAGTCACGTTAATTAATTTATTTCCTACGATCCTGACCCGATCCTAACCCGCAACACCCGAAAGCTTAAAATGGCAGAAATGTCATGTTGCGCTTAAATGACACACTTTTTAAATTATCAATCTCTCTCTTCTCTCTCTTTCTCTCTCTTTCTCTCTCTCTCTCTCTCTCTCTCTCTCTCTCTCTCTCTCTCTCTCTCTTTCTCTATCTCTCTACTATATCATCGTATAATGCCGGATCCTGCCTGCACGGACCTGCACGGAACACCGGTGCCAAAGCAGATAGCTCTGGTGGTAATATTCCTGCTAACACTGGCTCGAACGCCATCGGATGCATCGCCGTGGGCAGCAGTTGTACGATAGGTAAGTTTTCCCGGAACCTCCCCCCGGATGCAACGTTCAACCATGACCTGTGTCAGCCAGCAGTGACAAGGTAGAGGGGAGAATGGAGAGGGAAAGGGGGACTGGTCAGCATAATGTGATTAATTTACATCGGTTATCGCTTGTACGCTTCGCACACGCTTTACCGGCAGTGGGAACGATTTAGGCTGTGGCGCCACACAGCGGTCGTTTAGCAGGGAAGGCCACAGGTTAGAAAACGGCATCGAACCGGAAACTGAGCCCGTTCGGAACTCGGTACGAACGGCTTATTGGATTTGCCGCTTTGCTGAGTTAATATCAACAAGCTATCGCCGGCTTTTGCTGCGGGCAAGCAACTCTATTGCTTCAATGCTATTCGTTCTGGGTGGGATGCTTCCTTTGCACAAACACGACACGATTTTCAAGGCGGCAGGGGGCAGAGAAACTCATTTATTTAAACTCCACGCCGTTTGCGAACCAGCGACGACGACGACGACAACGACGACGGGACCAATCTGCGTCCAAACTAAACTTTCGTTGCCTAGGCAACAGGAACAGTACAAAAAGTGTCTGTGTTTAGCTAAAGATTGATTAACCGACGGAGTTTAACTAACTCCGCTTGCAGAAGTTCGTTGTGGAAGATAAATTGCCTCCAAAACCAGTGCGGCTCCTCACGGCACGGCACGGCCGAAGTCGAAGATAATGGATTGCCCGCCCGAGACGGTCGGGTTCGGGTTAACCAACAATGAGCTGCAAGCACTGCAAGCAATGGGAAAATGAAAACCGTGCGAATCTCTTAGAACATCATAATCGTGAGAGATAATCTTGAGATGATATTCTTGTTTCGAGCGTTGATCTATTTTTTGCGAGCTACTTACAAATCTTTACCTTGCGTAATAGGAAAGAATGTTGGGAATGAGAAAACTTACTAGGCAAAATTTCTCTGTGAAACGCTTTTAAAGTAACCTCGCTTAAAGCCGCGCATCCGAGTGTTCTGATGCGCGTTTGGCCGATCGTCTTGCCCATACAGCTGTCACGTCATATGGTTTCCTATTTCAAGCAATTGCACTACCGAGAAATCACGGCTTCTCGTGGGATGTATTATTTTCGGTACCAATCCCAGAAGGCCAATTGCAAAATGTGATGTTTTTTTTTCGCTCTTTCGGGTTTCAATTTACGGCTTCCGCACTAATGAATCGTCCGCGTCGGCGGTTTCCTTTCCGTGCATCGATCAATGGCGCCAAACAGCGTTGAAAGCGTACGTACGTAATGAACAAACTTATCGCTGTCTTTTCCCTTTGCGTTTAATTTCAGATAAGCCACCGGGAAGGGAAGGGAAAACGCGAAACCATCTACAAAGTATTCAGTAACATCAAGGCAGACAACGCAGTTCCTTCTTCCTCCTCATTAGCCCACCTTTAGCTCCGGCACAGGAAGGCACAAGTCGGCTCCGGGACGTCATCGTCGTCGGTGGTGAATGCTTGTGTCGATGTTGCTCTAGCGTGACACGGTATTCATCTTCATCCGCATACGTGGAGCGTGCCGTGGACGTGACGACAAAGACAAACCCACGCCACCGAGTCCTCACGCGAGCGACCCTCATCCTGGAGCATATAGTTAGGAAGCTCGTTTGGTGAATGAAAAACGGCACACACCCACACCCACACCCATCAGGGGCAGCAGCCCATCAGCGTCGCAGCGCAGGGCGTCATCGAATCGAGCGAAAAGATAACTAAATTCCACCGTGTCAAAGCTGAGATAATATGCTCACCCCTGTACAGGTGAGCTTCAGTTGCGCCACGACTGCACGGTGGTACGGTCCTTGTGATGTCGAAACGACGACCTCGCATCCCGATGAAAGCATCCTTTCGCCTGCAGACCTGATAAAAAGATAAACATGAAAAGAAAACAACACCTGAAGAAGCAGCCACGCCGGGCTTCGCGCGAGAGAGCGCGCGTGTGTATGACATACTGGCGGGTGCCGGCAAAAAGGCGACAACCTTGGGCAAGCCTCGCAAGTACCAGGGAAGCGTGTGTTGGTGTCTTTTCAAACCACACTGCGTCGCGACTGGTTCGATTTGGCTGGAAGGGCGGAAGTGGCGTACGGCAACGGTCACGTACGAATATCATTCGAAAGCCAGGACGAACGCGATACATGCGTTTCGAACGTGTCGGTCCACAGAAGCTGGTCGAACCGAACCGAACACCGGAGGAGATTTGCCGGGCTTACAACGTTCTCAACGAATACGCGCGGACTACGAACGGGGAGCTTTCACCGATCGCTTTCACGGAGATTTTCCCTTCACCGTAGCCACGGAACAGGTTACAAGCAAATCACACACACACACACACACACACACACACACACACACACACCACCACATACGGATGCAGAAGGGGGGTGGGGAGGGAGATGGGGGCACAAGTTTCTCATGATGATCGTGCACCGTGCGCATGACGTAAGCTTTGGGGAGTTCCAAATTTTCACCACTACTTCCATATCTCCTTCCCGCAAACAGGAACCCTCCTTCCAGTGTGACGCGTGTTGCGGGAAAGTTTTTCCCACCATTACGCCGTACGCCGGGATAGCTTAACATAACATTAACAACACAAATCCTTCCAACCTACACTGGCCGCCTAGGGGTGTCATACTGGCTCAAGTTGAGTGCGAGTGTGTATGTGTGTGTGTGTGTGTGTGTGTGTGTGCAATGCTGGAATAAATTGTACAAAGTTAAAATAAGGATCGATAAATTTAAATCAATGCCGCTAACTTTCTACATCACTCTTCCCAGTGCGCACCCGCCAGCATAAGTGGGTGTGTGTGTGTGTGTGTGTGTGTGTGGAAGATTTGGTGTGTGGTAAAAGTTTTCTGCTGCGCTCAAAAAGAAACCCAGAGGGAAAAAAAAGACAAAAACCGGGCCGCGCAAATTTCACCTGAAATGAATCAAAAACTGTGCAAATATTGTGCATGCCACGCATGTGGGAACGGCATGTGGGAACGGCATGTGGGAAGTGGTAGCGAAACAAAACGAAAATAAATAACACCTTCCACGAGGCGACGGCTTTGAAATCGGCTTACCGTTCCGCGGTTCCAAGACGACCGATGCCGCGACCGACCCGCTAAGGGAGTCCGCGAATAAATCAGCGTTGGATGCTGGGCTCGTGAACTGTGCGGGGTGTACTGCGTTATTTACCCAGCAGGTTTGCGCTCGCCTGAAGTCGGTAATAAAAGTCGTAACAAAACTCTTCTCCTTCGCGAACGGCGCGTGGTAAGGGGCAGCGAATTGAACGGCGGATGCCGTCGGACGCGACGCCATGAAGCTGGAGGCAACTTTCACCAATGATGCTCGCACGCCCGAACTTGACGAGATTGGTTGCGGTTGCCAACACAATCGCGCTACCGAACAATAGAACCCGATGGCTGCAGCGCAGTTACCGGTACCGGTCGGAATTACTGTGCGGTTTCGTTGTGAAGTCCATCGTCTCCTGCAGCCCATCATCCCCATCCACCAACCATCCATCATCGAATTCACCAACCCAGCCACCCACCTACCCCCTTCCATTGAGCCACTGTAAATAACGATGTAAATATAAATCCCATACATACCACAGGAGCAACACCCGTGAAGATGGCGGCAGGGTACACTTGTATCGGGGCAGTCCAGCTGGTCCTGTGGTCTGCCGATTTCACGAACAACAGAACTACAACCACAACAAGAAAAAACTGCGTATCGTTGATCAGGCGTAGCTCAGTGTGCCATGGGATGAAAGAAGGGCATCAAAGTTATGCCACGATAAAAATCGAAAGTATAAAACGCTTGCTAGTAGTCCGGATGGAGCGGATGTTAACGAGCAGTTGTAGGCAATTTTATAAGATGAAATAGAAGCAAATTACGGTAGCAAATTGCGAACGATGCATGCCGGATGTTGGGTATGAGCGAATTATTACAAAAAATGCACGATGATGAAACTAAAAGATGAAACGAAAACCGAAACCCGGTTGCGAATGAGGGTCGCGGCATTCGGATGTGTAAAGTGGAAACGTTTTAAGTACTATTAGGTTGCATAAATGAATAAAATGAGAAAATTGATAAATACCGTAACGATCGGGTCCGTTTCGCTGGCGTTCATTATTGTGCTAGGTTCCGAAGCGGCTAGGTAGCCTCCAACGCAAAACCGTTGACAATGACGAGCGCCTACGATGGAGCTGAGCTGCTAGTGGAAGGTATGTTTATTTATGAAGTTTGGAGAATTCTCGTTCTGCTCATGCATAATCATACACTTTTTGCAAGTCTACGTGTCCTCGAAACGTTCCGAAATATCTGCTTTCTGTTGGTTTGTATGTGTTGTTTCTTTTTTTTTTAGGTTCTACTTTGTTTGTTTGCACCATTCCAACCTGGTTCTAGGTTATCCGATGTCTAGATATCAAGTCCTTTGTTCCTCGCAAGTGAGTAAGCCTCACTCAGCCAGGATCATCATCACATTCCGTCGCACGGCTTCTTACAGACCATCAAATCCACTTGTGGAAATAACTGATGAGAGCACCCGCTGCTCCACGGCAAGTCTAATGAAGATGTGTGTTGTTTTTTTTTCTGCTTCTTGTTATCACCTCATCACAAACACCGGATTAGGTCTTAAACTTTTCGAAATACATTACTTCTTTCTGCATTCAGCTTCCGAGGACGGTGCTCAACCGCAAAGCGCTAGTTGAGCGTGATGGGCAATCTTTTCGAGTGCAAAGAAATCATTGGAACACTCTCGTGTTCGGTGTTCGGGTTGTGATTACATTGAATATTCAAATGTTATCCCACCCGTACGACATGGTCTCTAATTCGATGGTTCGTTCGTCGATCGCAGCAAACCTAGCAGCAACGAAATCGAAACATCTTCATGTGACTCTGAGGAACGTCGCATGCATGTAATTGTGTGAGAGCATAATCGAGACTTTTAAACAATTTGCACCCTGTTTACCCTTCCGGGACATATCCGCCCCGTGCCATGTTCCGGATGAAAGCCCAACATGCATGCATCTTTGCAGTTTTCAGCTACGGTGGAACGAACGATCGGCCAAATTCAATCCCATTTAGTGCTTTCATCAGGAACCATGCTTCGAAACTTCAATTTTTCGTGTCACACAATTGGCCGGGGGGAAAAGTGGTGCGGGAAATGAAGAATCATTCAATCGCTTCAAATGCTCACATGCAGCTGGCAAAACACAGGGTAACTACTTCGGAAACCACCTTGCATTCGTATGCTCAATGCCTCCTACCGATCCTACCGTATTTGGAAAGAATATCATGTGAGATGACTAAACGAATACCTTTCAACGGTAACATTGTGCAACTTACACTCGGATCTTTACTCACAGACACAGTGCCAGGTGTTTTTGTCTTTTTCATATCTATTCCAGTTTGGCATGAAAGTTACATTCAAACACTGTCGGTAGTTTGCTTCGTTGCGACACCTAAAACTAACATTTTCTACTACTGATGCTTTTTATTCGGTGAGGATCTGTGTACGTTTTGCTTGCCTTCCTATCACCACTCGTAGCTCACGCTACTCAAACAGTCACGTCACATCACGACCAATGACGCAAGGGTATATAACAGAACCAAGTGAGGTTACATAAGCGCCATAGAATGAACGGAAACGTTGTGGATGTTTGTGAACAGAACGTTCCCGTTCATCAAATGTGTGTTATCCGTTGACATTAAAGTTGCAAATGTCAGAGCTGCCGATTACGGGCATTTGCTGGCTCTCTATCAACGAAACATGCGGAATGTTTCATGTGCGTTGTTGGAATGAATGTGAATCAATCAATCGTGATGCGGACTGGACAAGCCAGTTTCTCGCTTCAAGTCTTTACACTTTGTGAAATATATTCACATTGTACTGGTGTGATATTGGAGTATTCAAAAATTGAAAACTGTGTTTCGCGCGTGTCCGTTTGCAACTGTATGTTTACTTCTCATAATTCGAGTACATTCTTACAATTCGCGTAGTTAACTAAATCTAGCAGTTTCGTCGTCAAGAGAGTTTATACCTATATTTGAATTCCTATTTGTTATCTAGTGAATTTGTTTACCAACCGTTAGTTCTCGCACACTTATTAACGTTTTTTTATCAATCCCAAAGCACTTTTATTCTACGAGTGTTTCTAGATTGATTTGTTTGTTCAACCAACATTATGATTGAAGGCATGACAGGTTCAAGCGTTGATATTCGTTTCCGTAACAGGCTTGCGTTAGGGGGCTACTAAACTGGAAGTGCCATTCTAGAGTAGATGTAGAACACCAATCCACAGTAATCAGAATACCGAGTCCGTTTATTGATTGTATGGTTGCTTCATTGCTAATCTGAACATGACGTACGTGTGTGCATATTTATGTTCGACTTTATCAACAATTTCAACGAAAACATTTGAATAAACTTTACACAGCAAGATCGTACCAAACGAGTATTAAACATTCTCAATCACAGTGACAAACGTTTGATTCATTGAACTAAACAAAACAAACAATTTTCCAGTGAATCGTATAATGAAATTTCTCATGCAATCATTCATCATACATTTGATACTTATTTGCGAAGCATTGTGTGGCCAATATTTTATGCTACGCGTGATCAAACAGAAGAACGACGGAACCCTAGCATGTTGTAGCATAAAAAGCAAATACACGAATGAATCCAAGTACAATTCCAGTACAATTCCATCTTCCACTTTGTTTATACCGTATGCTTACTTTTACGCCATAAACAGCACAACAACCAGCATATTTTCGTCAAAAATATTAACTCTGAACTAGTGTTCAAATGTGTGTCATGCGTTTCGATTCTGCTTTAAATTTTATTTAACTTGCATTGTTGGCAAACATCAAACTCATTTTGTAAACAAAAATTATTTTTTTTAATTGATAAGATAATAAGGCTAATAATAACAGCATGAAGCATGAACTTCTTATCAGCTAGCTGTTACTTTGTTTGTAATATTAAATTGGCTCGTATTTTCTGTGTAAGTCCATCAGTTGACCTAGAGACGTGTAACTTTGCATACGTTGATAGAATGGATCAGTGTATATTAACCATATAGATTTTGAAAGAGTCACAGTTTTACGAGTTCCTCCGCGTTTAAAAAGATACTGTTTTTAAATCCATAAAATTAGTCGGGTTTTACTAAACAGAAAGTTTTAAATATAAGCTAGCCGTTGATTGAAAGTAGACTGCTGTAGTAGGCTGTGAAAGTGTGTGAGATTGACATTACAGTTCCAACACAAACAAAAAAGTGGTTCATAATACGAATGGGACAATGAAGTTCACAGAGCTGAAGAAACTGTTCCAAGTATAAAAGTTTGGTTCACCTTTACTACAGTGCGTAACACAACTATACATCTGTCTTTTTATGCAAGTCAATTTGAACGTGAAGAGCCGTTTTAACCGTTTTGAAAACTCAAATAACCGTTCTGAATTCATTGGCAACGTAGTCCCTAATGTTGGTTTGAGCGCATGCATAGCTCTGCGCATATTTTTGGGCGATTTTTTTAATTTCTAATAAACCATTGCTTACTGAAGAAAACTAGTTTTTCAAGCCATTCCGTTTTTAAATAATCTCAGCTAAATTTCGAAATCAAAACAACCTTAAACTTCTGTAACCGACACTTCGGGTCCATGAAATGTTAAGCTGATAACACATATTCTGAACTGTGTGTGAGCGTTTTTTGTTTTAGTAAGCCGAACCAATTGCTGAAGAATCGGCTGTAATCTCATGGCTTCATAAGATGCACTAGCATTGGCAACGGGATGTCGTATGTAATCTGTTGCTATGAATGCCTTTCTAATTTGCTTTTTGCTAATCTAAATACTTCTTTAATCTGTTGCTATGATTGCTAAGAAAGGTGTTCTTTTATTTATTTCGGTATCGGTAGGAAGTATTGTGTATCCGAATTTCTTCAAGTATTCGTTTGAATCATAAAAAAACAGATGTTTGTAAAGTTTTGTTACCTTCTGTATTCCCTTTGTACCAAGTCTAATTTAAAATATACAATTGTATGTGTAATTTTTGCAGAAAGTTTTTCGTCCAGATCAATCCGACCAGGTCAATCTGTACGAATTTATTACTATACTTCAACGATACGGTGATAAATACCCGGACGTGGTTCAATCGGTTTTTGAAAAATTGTTAACCATACCGAAAAGAAAACTATACGTTCGAGCATGCATACAAAATGGATCTCGCCCTGATCAGGTTCGTTAGGGATTGCATTAAGCTATTTGCAGAAGAATGATTTGCTTTTAATTGATATTTTTTCAGAGAACTGCTCAGGGACCATATCCGATTCATCTCGCAACTGAATCTTGCGACGTTGAAATACTCGAGGAACTGCTTAAGTATAACGAAGTTAATGTTGACGAAATGTGGAACGAAAAATCTGCCCTCGACTGTTATCTTGAAAAGATATCTACTAACGAAATTGAAGATATCAATAATTGTGTACAAAAGCTCCTGTATCATCACGCCTACATGAACATAGACAACCTTACGATTTTTTTAGAACAGCTAGGGCGTAATTCTGTACCAAGTTTTGTGAACAGTTTCATACAGGTATATTACCGCAAATTTACGTCTACACCAGAACACGAAATAGAAGATTGCAGAGAAGCCTTGCATCACATAGTTCACTGTAACCTTCGCTGGAAACTAGAAAAAGTCCTTCATGAATCTGAGGATAAATTTGCTCAATTGTATGAAGCAAAAAAGGCAGTCGTTAATTCTGAAAAAGAAACAATTTCATATCTGCTTCAAATATGCATTGCTCGACGAAAAATTAAAGCAGCTAAAAAGATCATCTCTGCAAAACTCACAGCAGCTAACGAAATACAAAATGCAACCAATTCGTACGATTGGTTACCCAAAAGAGTGCTCACAAAGTGCTGTCAGGTCGGAAACTTCGAAATGCTCAAATGTTTGTTCGATAACTTCGACAGCATCGTGTACAATCAAAATCAGAAATCGGAAGATTACAATTTATTGCAATTATTGATAAAGAAAATAGATCCAACCAGAGAAAACTGTCCTTACCTCAGTTGCTTGGAGCTATGCTTGAATAATCCGGAATTTGATATTGACGAAGTGGATAGTGTAAATTGTTCGGCTTTGCATTATGCTGCCATGCTAAAATTATCGAAAGTGCAAAAACTGCTTTTGGATAAGGGCGCCTACTTGGGTGGAATGGATGACGACGGTGCTTTCACGATTTGTGCGATCGATCCCACTGTTTTAGCAGACTTCTTGGACATGTGCATGTTCAATAATGGTGAAACAGTTAACAGCTTACAGCATCGCATCGTTATCAAGTTATACAACTTTGTACCACCTAAATACAAGAACGTGCAATTGCGAGCAGATGAATTACAAAATGTATCATCTTCAAAACCACCTGCGTTTCAAGACAACATAGAGCAACATGAATTAAATGTATTACCTGAGAGTAATACATTTTCCCAAGGTCAAACTAATAATGATGTGTCGTACAAAAGTGTAATACCTGCGTTGTTAGCATTCACAGACGAGTCAAAGATTTCTGAATTGTGTAGCGCCGATAAAACAGCAAGACGTATTCTCATTGAGCATCCTATAATATCAATTCTTATTCTTTTGCGAGAACCAAACTACGCTATAAAGGTCATGAATGCTCTAAGAATACTGCCACTAATAATATGTTTTATCGTGGTATTCAACGGAAACAATAAAAACATCCTTAGAGTTATGCTAGGAATCTTATTTTGCTGTCGACTATCTTACACACTTTTCGAATGCAGGCTCATTGTATTGATTCCCTTAAAAAAAATCTATATAAGAAAAGAACAACTGAACACAATCCTATCTTTGCTAGGACAATGGCCTGTTTACAGTAGATTGCTGGCGATAGTTGTGTTAATTGTTTTGCTTTGTTTCATATCCAACGCTACGTTCTATACAACCGTTTTGGCCGTGGGAATCTTGTTGGCCGGATATGAAGTGACACAATATTTAGCGATCTTCGATACATTTTCTGAATCCATCTACATGCTGATTGTAGTGGTCAAAAAAGTTTTGAAAAATTTGCTTCTCTTTGCATACGTTCTCGTTTTGTTTGCTTTAATTTTTAATGCCATTTTTCGTCTCGAACATCCAACAATAACAAGCGCTGAATCACGGAAAATAGAAAATTTAAATAACTCAGATTTGAAAATCCACGATAGTTTAGGTTATTCGACTATCTCTTTAAACTTTTCGCAAGAACAAGAATCAGGCTACGTGACTTTACCACATAAACACGATAATTCATATTCTTCACCGCTGTTGAATGTGAAGCAATCGCTATTAAAAGCGCTCGTCATGTTTGTAGGTAAGATTTTAATGACTGTTTCGTTTTCGCTGCTGTTTGCTGTTTGTCTGTTTTTATACGTTGTTCGTCTATGTCTACAGGTGAAATTGATGCCGATAGTTTTGGATTTCATAAGAACTTCAACTATGTGTTGGTTAGCGTTTTTATTCTGTACTTAGCAGTCGTGTGCATTTCATTAGCTAACATGATAACTGGTTTAGCGGTCAATGATATCTCGGTAAGTGGTGATTTTTGACATACTTCTCGTTTCATTAATCTATCCAACTTTAAACAAAATTTGCAGGAAATCCGCGGGCAGTCGAGGCGATTGAAAATTTACCACAAAATTCATCATATTCGTCAGCTTGAAAACTTTCCAGCATGGTTCAAAAAGTATTTTTTACTGCATAACTATCATCAAATAACCTACATTGATATGTGAGACTGTCTTGATCAAACTGCTGTTGCATCATTCATTACATCTTTTTACACTTTTTTGCAGATGTACAAAACTATCCAATGAAATAAACATATTTCGAGTGAAGGGAGTTAAGAGCAAAGACAACAACATGGATAATAACACGAGCAAAACAATTGCTCGTCTCGTCCACAATTACAAACCTGGATTACTGAACGCAACAATCGATAATTCAACAGGCACAAATGTTGTGTAATTCGCATAGTTTAGATTAGATTAGATTCAAATTAGTTAATAACGAACGAATATGGACGATCGAGTCAGCTTCCTGGCATCTGCAGCGGATGGGTACATTTTGAAGTGTAAGTTTGTAAGAATCAATGAGATTTATATTTTACAGTCATAAAAACATGGCGTCTAAGCTTTTGTTAAGTCTAGACTCCAATGGCATTTGAAGGAAAAAATGGGTATTAGTATTTTTATCTATAAAACCGTTTTCCTCTCGTCAATAAGTAAGCGATAAGTAAGCGAACAGTATGCATTATCAAGAACAAGCAAACAGGACTCACTAGCTGTTGTACGGTCGCAGCTCTTACATGAACGATGCCTCTATGACCCTGTGTCCCAGGAAGTGAACGCAAACCAGCCGAAAACATATATAATGATACCAGTCATTCGTTTTTGTGATAATCAGTCATCCCGTAATCATCGACACGAACACATGCTGCGTAATTATACCAGTGATAAGCATTTGAAAAAATAACAGAAAACGAAAAATAGCAGCAAAAACAGTGAGTACAATAGATGATTACAGGTTCTGGCAACAAAATTTCCATGCTTTGCGTCTAAGCGTTTGCTACATTTAATTACAATTGATAGGAACAGAAGAGCAAATGGCACGAAACAAATATTAAAATTGTTCATGGAATGTTTCACAAGAACGAGAACGTTTCCGATTCAATATGGAAAAGCAAATCCAATTCGGGTCTTGAGGATCCATGTCTGCACGATAGGAAACGCGGAAACATGTTTTCTATTTGCACACTCTTGCCCTTATGTAAGGTAAATGTTTGCCAAACTCTTGCATGACGCTGGGCGTCTTTTACATCTTTCAATATAAAGCCGTATTTTCGCTTGAAAAACATCCTTCTGTTAGCACCCATCTGCGATGCGCCGAGAAAAAACATTCGGCTAAAGAACGATGGCAAGAACGTAAGTATGTAAGAATAGTTTCTTCCCCTCCAATCGTCCCTTTGTGGTCAAAGCACAGCCGAAATCTATACCTATTGCACTCCCAGGCCGCGAACGCTAACAGTAATTGTGCGTTCCAAGATAGTAAATTTACCTTTCCTCGCAAATGTCACGTTCCAAATGTGAACGTAAAGATATAGTCCGATCGTCATTGCCACCATAGTTCCATACTATAGCATCGACAAAGAAGAGCGAAACAATATCGACCGAACGGTCTCGAGTCGATGCGAAACGATCGTTTGATAGCTGACAGCAACTACCTTTTTTGTTGGTGGAATGGAATCTGCCACCTTGGCTCAGTTTTCGGATTAGCATAACATTTTCCAACGGCTGCAAGGTCATAAATAATGCATGTGTATTTGTGTATACGCCCTGCCTCCTCCGTAACCGGCTGGCCCTTCTCGCCCCACGCGTAAGCCATCATGATCGTGATGAGCTTCCTTCTCGTTTGATATCGGGCGGCTAGAGTGGCTCGGTGTGTGTATGAAAAAGGTTGCGACAAACAAAAGCCTTTCCGGCGCGTCTTTCGCCATGCACCCTTAAGCGATTTTGCTGAAGCCGGCGAAGCAGCAGAGGTGGAAGACATTTATGCTCCGAAATAACTGCTTTGGAATATCGGTTTCGCTGCTATCAGTGACAGGAGAACGGGCGGTGGCGGCAACGGCGTCAACCTTTGGCTTCGTGTTTGCCAACAAACAGCAGCAACCGGCTGAGGGATGAATTTTTACGACCTCATTGCCATAACCAATGCACCCAATGATCCGCACGATGTTCTATCGGGCGAGCGGGCGAATGAACGGGAGACAGGCACGAGTCCCAAAATCTAGGCCCGACTTCCGCAAAGCTGTTTCCCATCTACGGTAATAATGCTCGAAGAAGATTGCCAAGATTAATCGACTAATTTCATGTTCATCAAGCGACCGTGTCGCGGGAAACGGTTGCATTGGAGCCCCGGTGGGAGCTGCTACACCAGCAGCTGCATACATATGCCCCGTGCCGTGTGCCGTGGCTCTCCAGAAAGTAGCCTTGAATATAAGATTTCTGAAAAGTCGTAAAATTTATCTTGTTAGTGCGGGAGGCAAATCGTAAAAATGGTTAAATTAGAGAATCGGCTCACACTTCCCACCCTGGTGGCTGCTTTTTCCTGTAAAGAAATGAGAAAAGTTGTCCCGCAGCCCAATCCACCCAAAGATGCCCCCTGCTCCGTGCGCCGGAGAAGTGAACGAATTTAAGCCTAATCGTGGGACGGTGTAGAAACACACCCCACAAACCGTGCGTTCCTCATCCCTGTGGATGACGGCCTACGGTGGGCCGTTGTTCTCGTTGCGGTGTTTTCCCCGGCACAAAAGATGGTACAGAACATCGCCTAGGGAGGAGGTTCGGCAGCCGAACATTACGATTTAATTCGCCTATTGATTTTTGACTTTGGCCAAACTTCTACCCACCACCTGCCGTTGGAAGAGGGGTCCCTTTTTTGCTTAACGCTTTGCTGGGTTTTTGGAAAAGGTTCAGTATCTGGGTTTCAGCGGAACCATTGTGCTCACCGGACGGTGCAGCTACACACAAACCTTGACAACAATCGATTACAGGCAAGATTAGGATTCGAAGACTACATAAAATAAAAATCAAATAATCACCATCACTCCACGTGGTCCAGTCTACCATAATTCAGCACTTCAGCCGAACATAATAACTGCCATCATGCTGCCAGCAAGCACCGCTTTTTAGTTTACGCTTTTTATTCCATTTAATTCGTTCCAATCCCACCGATAGACTCCCATGGTAGTCATGGTGATACGCACCAACGCCACCATTTAAGTCACCCCCCGAAACCGATGGTCTAAACTATCTCTACTGAAGTGGCACAAAGCTACTCTCCTCCAAGGTCGTTTACTACGGTCGACTACATCTGACAACAATAATAACGCTTTGAATGAACAAAAACCGCACAAACACACACGCACACACACAACCGGTTACAAAAAAAAGTGAATATGCTCGAAAAGACTCATCCATCCATTACGAACGAAACGAACGAAGCGACAAACAGCTCCGCCTTTGTAGTTCCGCTTTGCGGCGTAGCGTGCGGAAATGAGAATCCGCTACGCTGTTGTGAAGCTGGGAAGGAAACTTTCTTCCGTTGCCGTCTTTCCGTTCCCACTTGCCTTTTTCTATCGGCATCGGCGTACATCGTTATCGGCGCGGTTCTGGCGGGAAACAGAGACGCTACCGCATGATGCGCCTCTTATCTCACCGAAAAGTTCCGATCGGTAGGCAAAGAATGATTTGCTTGGATTTCTGCTGCGATATTCGGACGGTTTTCGGAACGATTACAGCCTCATTATCAAACACAAGGAAGCCTTGTAGTAGAAAGCGACTTGTGTTCTATCTACTTTTAAATTATTTTTATAC
>JXWZ01005031.1:0-27491 GCA_000956215.1 Anopheles farauti No. 4 | reverse complement strand
AGAAGATGATCATACACTATTCACAGACCCCGGTGTTGACAGCAACTAGCAATCATTCCGTTCTGCTCCCCCTTAGCGTCGCAAACACGGGAAAAGCAATCGTTTCGGTAGCGTATTCGGCAAACTTTTGCGCCCACAAAAACAATGTCCGCCCGGATCAGCGAGACAGCGCACATAATCAGTCCACCCGGCACCCGGTGTCTCGACAGAGGCAGAGGCACGCTCCCATGGCAACGAACCACCACAATGGCAGCCATAATGTACTCATCTTGTCGCAATTATGTTGGCGGGGACCGTGTCGCGCGAGAGCAAACAAGCGGAAATAATTTTCAATCATCCTTCCCATTATGACGTCCCGTCGTCGCCGCCGTCGTCGCCGCCGTCGTCGTCGCCGTCATCGCTGCCATCAGTTTCAATCCCCTTTTCGCGAGCAGCATTTCCGGTCCCCGGGTGCCGGTGAACTTCCAACAGTGTGTGCTTTAAATAGGAACAGCGAGATGAGCTAGACGAGCACGTTCTCATGCTTCAACGATGGCGGCAGATTCGGTCAGGAAAACATGAGCGTGCTGGGTGTGTGTGTGTGTGTATGCGTGGATTGTATAAGAACACGAGAACTGCAATTCAATCAGAACTCATTTTCCGCAGGTAATTTCCCTCTTATTTCTACCGTTTAGCTCATAATAATAAAAGCATCCCTTGGGAAGGAGGGAGCGAGCGTCCTAGCGTCTCGGTACGACGCGGGATGACTTTTGCTGCACACATTCGCACAAGAACACGCCATAAAAGGGGTTTTCCACAGGCCCCAGCCTCAGCCAAGGCAGTAGCGTGGAGGCAGTAAGTGGAAACGATCTCACTTTGCAAGGGAAGACGTGCCTGTGCCTGCTCGGGCTGACGGCGTACCGGGAGTCGAAAAATGTGCGCGCCGGAGTCGGTGGATGAAATTGAAACGGAAATAACACCTTTGGCGTTTGGAGAACACTACCGAGGGTCTGTTGGTGGCATTCAAAGTGTACCAATTTGAGTGAGGGAGCTGATGGTCGTTGAAATAGTCGATGTGCGATCGGTGGGCGGCGATTGTACCACTAAATGGTCGTAAGCTCGAGTGTCGGTGGTACTCGATGCGACTTGATAGTGGAAAGGTGCACCGTGGCAGGTCTTTTGAATATTAAGCGAATACATTACTATTATTTACGAAAGTACTTGACAGGCATTACGAGGATAGAGGATACAAAAGGGGTCGAATAGAAAACACAAAATAGTTGGATATTTTTTTATTTAAAATTAGTAAAATTTCAAAAGAGATTCAAGTCGAAAACATTTCAAATCGTTTGGGATTTAAATTTAACAGAATCCCGTTTTGAATTGTTCTGAACGGGAAATATGTTCAGTTTCACAACTAGCACATCGTGTCTCGTGGGCCATAAATTCTAAATTTTCAACAAATCTGTTGAGCAGCCGTAAATAAGCATTTGTCGTGCAGATTGCATACTTTACCGTAAAACTACGCCTAAATGTATGCCTAACGTATTTCTCCTAGTTTTTAGAACCGATCTAAAAATGCTTGAATCACATTTTTTAACGTGCTTAGATATTCAATTTATTTCGGTGTTCGGTTTTATTGAAAAACAAGCACCTAGTCGCGACGTGTTGAGATAGGTTTTAAAAAATGGGGTGGTGTTTATGGAGCAAATATCTTGCTATTGGATTGGAGAAAATAATTTGGACCAAAATCATGAAATTAGTTTTTTTTTTAGTTTCTATTTTCAACAATTTGTTACTTATTTTTAGAAATTTCTGACGCATAATAAATGTTTCATGACATTTTACGATTTATCCTCATAAATTACAAACTACTACTGGTTATTTAAAAAAATAAAATAAAATCCAGAAATAATAAAAAACAGTGTATGTTTGGAACCACACAATATTGATTAAACTAGTTGATAAAACACGAATAAGGCATGTGGATTGCGCGCATTGCAAAATTTTAGGGCAAAAGTAAATTCAAATTAAATTCTCCTAAATGTTTGCAATCTGCCAAACAAAGCTTTTTTAACAATTTTTTCAGTGATACGTTAACTTGATAAGTTATGAAAAATTGATACAATATTTGAAATTTTCTTGAAACAGAGATTACAATTTTCTTCCCGAATTTAACAGAAGAGGCATTATTGGTTCATCGATGCCGTAAAAGTAATAACACTTTGAGAAAACCCTCCATGCTATCCAAACTTCTCCGGCATCTTTTAAGACTGCGGAAGATCTCCTATCAAATGGGTTCATCAGTGTGTGGCCAACTATCCACCTTGCGACTGGGGAAGGAGAGAATTGCTTCTTCGGTTATGGAGAAACTCTCCTCCAGGACCCTGCTCCACTGAGGGGTTGGGGTGAGTGGTAAGTGGGGTTAGTGTTGAAACAACGCTTCTCCCCCTCGATCGCTATCATCACCGGGAAATCCTTAGAAAGGTACATTCATCCGCCATCACCGCAACCGCAACCGGGGAGCCGGGGATTCGGGAGGAATAAAAAACGAGATCGTTCCGGATCGTACCCAGCCGGGATTGTCAGTGTAACCGAAATCAAACGGTGGAAGGCTGCTGTGGTCGGCATAATCAGTAGCACGGTGGTTGGAAAGATGGAAATTAACCACACACACACACTCACACACATTTGGGTTCCGGTCCGGGTTGTCGTCACCAGTCGACCAGTACGTCCGTATCCTTAAAGATTCGAATCCGACCACAAACACGCCGTCGGGGAAGGGTTTTTTCCCCACCCATGGGAAGGTTTGATAATAATGACCAACACGGTGGTTTGTACCGTTACCGGGAAGGAACGATATAATCAGCGTGGTGTCCTAGCTGTGGTCTTTCGACGACACGAGTATGTGTGTGTGTGTGTGTTAAACACGGCGCACGGTCATTAGCATACGCGCCCGATGAAAGTGTGTTGTCGGAAGCACTCAACCTCAACATATCCGCTGCTACCCTCCACAAACACACACACACACACACGCGACACGAACGGGAAAGATACCGCTACAAATCTTACCTTCACTTCCTTCCTCCGAAGGTGGATAATGTTATGTTTTTGCAGTGGCCGCGGGGATGGCAAACCGCAAGCACCATTTGTGTCATTTCACGCCAAACTGCACAACGACGCTCACTTAAATTTTCATTCAACTCATCCGACTCCGACCCGCGAACCATTTTAAAGGGGATGGATAATTTGTCGCCGCTCGGGTCGGCCGCCGCCAATGGGCCACACGTTTTGGGTGGAAAAGTTTCCACATTTCCCTGCCAGCTTCGGCGCAGTATGGGCGCATTCTTTTCCTCCCAGAAAAGGGTCTTCTTCCGTCACAGTAAACAGCGCGTTTTAATGAACTGCAAATCGTCTTGGAGTCGTGTTTCTTTTTTTTTTTTTTAGTGGCAACACAAAACGAACCCTCGTTTTTGGTGATGGTTCGTTTGCCAACGCACGCTTCCGTCGATGCTCGTTTGAGAGGCTGGAATGAAGTTAGGAGGCAGCGTACCACGAACAAGTAAACGACCGGGGCCGGTCGTCAGACTCGAATCATGCCACCGATGTTGCGTGTAATCGTAGAACCGGAAGAAGCTGACTGACAACTGATTCGCGGCAACCCACGACGTGTGGACGTGTGAAGATGCTTAGAACTTAATTTATTCCCGCCGTGAAGCGTGATTACACTGGAGGCAAATGCGACGCGCTCGCCGTTGGCATGAATAAGCTCTGCGTTGACGCGTGGGCACGGCTGTTCTTAGCATTCGCGTTAGATTGGCTTGGTTTTAAACAAGATGTTAGCACGGATGTTTATTCCACCATGGATGGCGTTAGTGAACACTTTGTGGCTTACTTTGTGTTGTAATTGTGTAATTGGGATGATTTAAAGTGGGGTTTAGGTTGAAAATAATCTCCCATTGGTTAGTTGGGGTCGATGTTTTTAGCATATAATCGTATCCAGAGGGACATTTAAAAAAAAATTAACTCAATTATGATCATTATAATGCTAATGAAAGATATTTGATGTGAACTGCATACTTTTTGGAGTAATGTTGGTTATTTGTAAGGAAAATTGCAGCCTGTAAGTGTCGGTTTGTGTCTTGGATAAGACAACGCCTGAAAATATGCAATCAACTTTAATTTAACACTGTTGGTCATATCTTGCACTATTCATATGAAACAAAAGCAGCAATAAAATAATAACTCAATAAAAAAAAAACTTGATGCTTTTTTGTGTGAATTATCATGAAAGATATTTTAACTTACCAGAAATAAATCAAACTGATCGAGTAGTTAATCTGATGAGTTTTTGGTGTATAGTTTCTTAAAAAAAAATACAGATGGATACATTTATAAAATCTAAGCAAAAGCAGTTGTATATTTTTACTTCTTTTTTAAACATTAGTTAAATGTTTTCAGATTAGCTAAAAAAAGTTGAATATTTGCATCTTATAAATGAACCGAATTGAATCACTATGCTACCTATTAAAACTTGTAATTTTTTAAAGTTTTAAGCATAATGTTTTCCGAAAATAAAATTTAATATAAATATCTGCGCATACTATCCAAGTGTAAAAAAAAGCTAGCAAATGGGTAATATTCTGATTATATTGTCGAAATTGCATAAATTTAGGCGTTATGTTTTCAACAGCTAATTTTAAAGCAAAAAATGCTTTATAAACGTATTTAATGACCGGTCTTTCAATTTAAAATGCAACTTTTACTTGAAGTTTGCATATCTTTAGGCGTGTTGATGTTATTGAACATATCCGACTAGTATATTTAATGTAAAAACAGCATTCTTGCAATATCCAACAATCAGTGGCAAATTTATTTTTTAATGTCCACGTCATACTCACTTCACCTTCACAAAAAAATATTATGTATTAAATGCATGTGAACGTTTCTGCAGTCTTTAACAAAAAAAAAAAAAAAACGAAACAAAAACGCATTGCAAATCGTGCCGTATCGTCTCCAATTGCGCGGAATTAATTTTCATCATGCTCACCGGGCCGCCCACCGGAGAGCGCGAGCGCACGTGAAGTAACCATTAGTGTGATGAATATTTTTTTGCATCCTGCCCTTCGATCTTTCCGCACACATCGCGCACATCGCGGTGAACCGTTTGGTTGTAGGCAAAAAATCAAAACGTCATCAAATTAGCTCCGGTGTAGCGTGTGGTGGCTCCGGTGTGTCCCGGGATTGCTACCGTTCATGCCTGTGACACAGAATGCGCGGGCTGAATGCGAAGAATGCCGCTTTCTTTATGTCGCTTCAGCGCCAGCTAGATTGGTTTGTTCTGCTTGGGACGTGTTTGGCGTCGGCAATGTTCGGCGACCAAATCAATCAACCATGTTGCTCGTGTGCGCGATGCAACATTTTTTTTTGCTGGAGCTGGGCGTTTTTTTGTTGCCATTTACGATACCACAAATTAATCATTAATATTAATTTCGTTTACCGAGCGCGGCCCGAACAAAAACAGGCCCGAATTCGTTATGCGACCTAAAAATATGTTTGATGAATTGAATGACAAAAGCATCGTCGCACACATACGTGGTGCATTTTTTTATGTCTTGTGCGCCGAATAGTTTGATGGTTCGTTTATGGTTCCGGCCGGCATAAGCAGCAATCAGGAAATTGATATTAAATCAATCGCGGTGCTTACCTTCGCGGTCTTGGAGAGAGAGAGTAACACGACACACATTTATATTACAGATATTATTAGCCTGAGGGAGAGAGCGGAAAACCCACAAAATTGAGCCAACATGTAAGTGCAGCTTGTAAAGGAAATATTTCAAAACGCTGCAGAAACATTCGTTTTCTCGTGGGCCGTGTGCACTGTGACCTCGAGCAAAATCAGTCGCAGTTGTAGCCGTCTCCGTTTGATTGACAATCGTGCCCGATCGATTGGTTCGGTGGTTGGCAACGTAATAAAAACAAATTTAAACGGAAAAATACGCTATAGGAAAAATAGCCACGACAGTTCTTTGTCCGTGACCGGTTCCCGATGATATGGGCCCGGGAAGAAAACCTACGACACGAACGCTATGAAGGATGCCTAACGTTGGGAGGAAGCTGGGCAGCGTTGAACACGTAGTTGTAGTTGGGTTTTGTTTTTCGCTTCGTCGCTCGCCGCCGAGTGAAACCGCTGGAAATGGTTCAAGGTTGACGATGGGACGATATTTACGGTTCAATAGATAAATTGATTACATTGTTGGGGTCCCTGTGCAAGAGCGGTATGCTCGAATGCATGGTGTTCGTGTAGAAAATGGCTTATTTTACGGTTATATCATTGCGGTGGTAGAGCCATCATGTACGCCTGCAAGTATGCAATTGTATGGCGGAACGATGTTTTTCAAAGCATATGGAACAGGAGTTTAGCCCCAGTGGAATGAATTCTTGCATTTTTTAGAAATTACCATTAGGATGGTGTTTGAAATTACCAATGGTGTTGGAATTTCGATAGCAAATAACGAACATGTTGAATCTGATTGCTTTTCCGGAAATTTTATGTTCTTGTAAATACATGGAGACGCCTGGTATTTTGTTCTTTTCATATATTGTATTTACGCGTTGTGGCATAGTTTTTTTTTCATTGAATATTTAATAATAAACCCAAAAATTGGATATTTTTTTAGTTGAAGATGAATATCATTTGCTGAAGTTGTCGCATTATTTCTTTATATTTTGACATATTTTTATGTAAAAAATTATGGTTTAAATCCATTGACGTACACTTAATAGCTGTATTTAGCAAAATTTGAAGTATATATTGGACACAATAATTTACAGATAAATTACAGTTTTTCCAATTGAATAATGATAAAATATATTGGATGAGTTTTTACGGTAATATTCTATGAAAAAGCTAGGTGTAAAAAATTTCTGGTTAAACTAAGAGGAAAAAAATATATATATGGTTAAGAAACTGATTGGTTCAACCAGAGCGATGATAATTTTTTTCATATTGAGGTGGTATCATTGAAAAACTTCTATGGTGAGCTGCTTAATTTTCGTATGGGTCTTTTATAAAATTTAAGTGAAAATTATTGTCTGTCCTTTTATATTCTTATTTTCCGCACAATTCGTCATAATGATAAAATGCATAATTTTTGGCGCAATCTAAGCCAAGACACAAACCACAAACTGTCACAACCAGTTTGACGACGAGTATTTGTCATATCAATTCTTTTCATTTTAATTTTCCTTCTTTTCCCGTTTTTTTCTCTTCCTGATAAAATTAAATTTACACTACAAAACGCTCACAAAACTTACAAACGCCCACAATCGAACCTGCAACCAATCGAACAAATTAAATGTTAAATGGTGTAGCTCGTGGTGCCCGTCCCCGTTGTCAACCGCGATTGTTACAAATGAAATTAAAATAGAGCACGCTTTCCCACCCCCACCTAGCGTCATGCGTTATTAATGATTGATCTTACACTGCACTGCACTGTTCAACGCTTTCCTACCAACCTTTTGTTATTGCGGTTGATTTACATTCGTAATTCATAAGCTATTTCACCGCCGGTTCAATAGTAACCGGCGGCAACGGTTGCGCGCTGAGGTTCCCATTTTCACACCATTGCACCGGAACGCGTCCCGAACCCGCGTCCCCCGCAGTTTCTAATCCTTTCCGCATCCGGAACGGAACGATCGTTAATGGTTTGCAATCGGGTTTTGCATGCTCGCCAACACGCGGTCGGCTGACGGGAGTGGGGATTATTTATCATGCCAATCGGTTTGCGGGAAGCAGCCCGACGGTGTGCTTCGGTCCGGTAGGATGCTGCAGAGTGTTTGTGGGTGTGCGTATTCACGCACAAAGTACGATTACATCTGCACTCGGTTCGAAAGTGCATCACCGCCCGTAAGGCGGCCGATCGACCGAGAAGCCAGCGCTTGGATTAATCGCGTTCGGGTGCATAAATCCTAGCTGCTCGGGGTGATGTTTCCGGGTTGTACCTGTGCGGGTTAGGTTGTGACATTTTCCTCCCAGCGTTCCGTCCGTTGCGGTTGCGTGTGCCGGTGGTTTCGCATTCGCGTTGCGATAATGCGATAATGAGTAGCCGTGAGCGTTTGTGTCGGGCGAAAAGGCGACCGGGAAAATTCACCCCGTTAATGATCTGTTTTCCTTTGCGTGGAGGCTACGCATCCGGAAGGTTGGTGGTGGATGTACGCCTATCACGCTGATGGTTTAATTGATTGATTTGCGTGCATCTGCAAGCCGGTTTTGAATCACGAGGAATGCGGGCAGCGAGGGACCTTCACTTAATTGTCGTGTATTTTTCACTGTTCCAATATTTTTCACAGAGTAGAAAGAGTGAGTTTGCGGCTACAGTTAACACTGTCGGACACTGTCGCTATGACAGTTGGACGGGACACCCGTAGACCGTGTGAAACCGAAAGGGGTACCACCACGATAACGAAGCCGAAAAAGGAAACAATCAAAAAGAACCGCACCACCATTAGCGCGACGGGTTGATTGTGTGGATAGATTAGGTTTAATTATTGCAATCAACCACGCACTAAACGCTCGTTAGGCGCGAAGACCGCACCACATAATGAGCTGCGAATGGGCTCGATTGGCCGTGGGGCTTGAAACGGTGAGCAGGGATGAAGAGAAAGGGGGAGGGGGAGGGGGGTTGATTACCTACGCTTGTGGGCTTGACATGTTTGCCTCCGCTGATGGTTTCATTTGCACGTAAAATACATTGTGTTGGCCAAGGGTGATAAGTCTATCATAGGATGTGCTTTTCATTTTGTGTGAGCTTTTTTTTATTCGTGAAGCACCTCCGATCGATTGATCTTTTATAGCACAGAGTGAGGTGTGGTTAATGTTTAACTGTTGGATTGATAATTGAAAGTAATTGTATCAACTGTTTAATACAAAAACAATTTATCATAATCTATTTACTATAACAGTTTATTGGTGGCTACTTATAACAATGGTGGCGGCAATTATTACAATTTAGCAAAAATGCGGCCTTGTTGTGTTCATATCAACATAGATTTGCATACATTTGGGCGTAATTAGAAATTGTACTAAAAATACTGTTCGATTTTTTTTCGTTATTTTTATATAAAAATAACAACACACCCTACTAGTAAAGAACACTGAATAATAATTTGAGTAATTTGAGATCATTAAAAATAAAAAAAAAACAAAGCAGTGACTTTTCGAAATATAAAAAGTTTTTTTTTGAAAAAGTACTATTTTCCACTCAGAATCATCAACGCCATCTATCTATCAGGAAAGATGAATCGGCTTCACTTGCGCTCATCGCAGGCCCAAACAAAGCTGTATCATCCCTTTTTCTGCAACAGCAATTATCGAATGATTAATTACTCTGTTGACATTAAAAATACAACCCACGAGTTTAGCAACAGCAATCGATCAGCACGAGCGTGCGAGTTTCGAGTGCAGAGTGAGTGAGGGGGGGGGGAAATTCGGTGGAATGAATTGGTTTGCATGTGTCTGTCTGTTCGTGGGAAAATTTGCGTGACGAGTGCAAAAACGAAAAAAAAATGGCACATATATTCGTGGCATGTGTTTACCGCGCGATTTTCGTTAAACTAATTGGCCTGACATTCATACGCCAAACCCGGTGATGGCGGTGGAGGCAGTTGCTCGTCCTACTGAACTTTCATACATGTCAAATGAAGTGAAACATATTATGACCTCCACTTCGGGAGGTTGTCTCCCCGCCCCGCCTTGCGTGACGACCGGCTGCCTAATTATGTGTGTCAAATGGGTTGAATTATTTGCTCAACAGACTGTGTGTGTGTGTGTGGGTTTAAAAAAGAAAACAGCAGACAACGAGAGTAGCTAACAACAATGGGACTGAAAGTTGTAAAACTCCCAATACACTCACAGCAACAAATCAAACAAAACAAAAAAAAAAAATGCTCCACAAAACACAATGCACCCGAAACCAGTTGGTGAAATGTTGAAAAAAAAAGCATCAAAAAAAGAAAAAAAAATGAAACTTTTAGGAAGAACAAAAATAAATAAAAAAAAACACCGCCCAATATTTCACCGACGTCTGTAAGGGCAGTCACCACAAAGCCAACGTGACAGCGCAACCGTCAGGCGAATGTGTGACACGGCGTTGCGCGTACGCCAAATTGTACGATAATTTATTGTGCTTCGGTTAAAGTGCTAATTCTGTGGAAGCTGACATCAGGGGTGATGGTTTTTTTTTAACTTTTGAGTTTATTTATTGTTTTTTTTTCACAGTATGTAATATTTTGGATGTGTGTACACACTGTGTTTTTTTTTGTTTTTTTTTATCTCAAAAACCTACCTCTGAAATTACAAGACATCTTTAGGATTTTGTAGCAAAATGGGAATTAAAAAAAAAAATTATTTTATTTTTATTTACATAAAGTTTTATATTTAAATGGATGTTACATTTGAAAGTATATGAAATTATTAAATTTAAAAGTATATATGCTTGTTTAAAATATTTTAAAATTGAAATAAACTTCTTTAAAACATCATCTCTCACCATTGTTTTTTTCCTAGAACCGACCACAAATAGGAACTGGTCCTTTCGGCTGTTCGCTCGGAATGGAAATCAAACAAACAAATGTAAAAAGCACCCCCTCGTCGCCGCCATCGTCTGCCGGAAGGCCGAAGACCGAGCGAGTTGGTGAAAACTTGCTTCCAAGAGTGATTTATGGCGCGTGCCACACTTGATGATATATTTCGACGCAAATTGCTAACATATATTCACATTTGCACCAACGACAGTGGGCTCGGACTCGCCCGACAGTTTCGGTTTTGGGTGGTCTGTTTGGTGGGGTCGGCCGCATCGCTCCAACTGCGTGGGGGTTGTTCGTTCTCCGTTGTTTTGTATCATTTGCCGCATAGTCTTCATTGGTGGGGTTGTCTGTTGTGGTGCCGGCTTTATCTTGCGCCTGGTCACTAGTTGCGAGGGATCCATTTTGCTCGAGGTTTCCTCTTTGTTTAGCTGCTTCCTCTTTTCTGATGCTGAAAAATCGTCGACCCACTGGTTGCTTGCAAAGTTTCGCAACTTTCACGAATCCAAAACAGGGCTTTTGGTCGAATGGGGACGAGCGTGAGTGTGTTGAAAGGGGTAAAGGCTTTTGTTTTGCTGCTGTTTCCTTGCAGTCCTGGGCGACCGTGGAGAATGGAATGGAATGGAATGAATAGTGCCGAAGCTAGAGGCGCTTCGCAATTTGCGATGGAGGCGCATGGTGGCGCGTGAAAGATTTTTAGACCGACGGATCGCCTTCCGGGCACGGTTCCCAGCTTCGGTGGCGGCTACCGGGAAGCCCAAGCCGAACGGCATAAAGCATTCAATTTGCAGTGAAGATTATTGATAGATGGTATTTTACGGTGCCGAAGTGTTTTGTTTTCTGTTTTGGGCCACCACGGCAAGTTCGTTACGGTTTCTTGTTATGCGGGAGGGATGGTTTGTTTTCAGTTTGTGGTTTTAGTGCCATCGGGGTGCTTTTATTATTTTTTTTTACGCTTGGTAGGAGGCACATAAAATGTTATCTGAAGAAAACAATGTTCCAAAAGGGTATGTAAGAGAAGAAGTGAGATGAAGCGGAACCGGAGCTTGCTACGTCCCCAGGGAGCATTAGTCTTTGTTAAATGTTTGGGTAAGAAATATTATTATTTTTCTTTTAAAAAATGAAAAGCTACATTTCCACAAAAGGATTCGTGATACTATAGGGTATGGAGTTTCAGCGTAGGTTAAAAGTTCAAACTTGCAAAATTCATGAGCGTTTTTACTTTTGGAATAATTCTAAATTGTAAGATAGGAAAAAAAGATAAATGCTACACAGGACTGTGGAGTTTCAATTTTGTTCTGCTTAACAAGCGAAACGAAACCACAAAATAATCTATTTGACAAATGTAATAGTATAAATTTAATGTAAGAAATTAAAACTATTTCAAAAATTACTCACTACGTTTTTTTGAATGTTATTTATTTTTTGTTTTGTATTATCTTATTTTAGATACAGTATTACAGCATTACATTACATACGCCAAATTATATATTTCTTGATTATACGAATTAAATACTTCCATCTGATTTCTTTTTATCGAAGCAAATCCCTTCCGCTTTAGTAAATAATTAAATTAAATAATTGAATAATTAATTAAATCTAACGGAGCCCACCCGGGATAAGGTGCCAATATATCTAATGTGAAGGAAATGCCCATTGGACTAGTGTTAGTTATAAGCAATACGGCCAAGCCGTTAATTCTATAATCAAATAAATAAATAAATAATTAAATAATTAAAAATAATTAATGAAATGTGGTATAAATTATTGTTTGTACGTGAATTCTTTTGAAGCGTTAAAAATCTTCTTCGATTTTTTATCCACGCTTTTTTTTCTGCCTTTATTTTTTTGACAGTTCATATTTTACAAGCTTCTAATTGGTAAAAAACTGGAAAAAGCTCCATTTAAGGGCTTGTAAGGCTAAGAAAAACAATAATATGTATAAACGTATTTTTAAGAATTTTGATTATATTTTTTTTCAACGTATTTTTCATAAAAAGGATTTATTATTATTATCTTTCAACATAAAAAAGGTACATAACAAATCAACCATTGCATTCTTTCTTTCGAGAGGATTGCGTTTTGAACAAATTTAAATTTTTTCAAACCGTGTTTCTTCAGTAATAAGCACGGTGGGTGTTTTAGAATTAGTTGTAAGAATAAGCTATAAACGATTGGAACATTTTTTTTACAAAACCAACACCAATAAGCTTTAATTCTGGCGTTTTGTTTTGTTCTTTAATTATGATAGCTGTTAGAATTTGCTATCAAAATAATGCTGTCTCAAAAAAAAAAAAAAAAGTACCTACCTTAGTACCAAAAGTACCTCTCCCGTCTACAGAAATTATCTCTGACAGTGTGATGTCAAACCCGGCGTTGGTTGTTCCTTCCATAAGGCACACTACGAACAGGATCGCTAAAAACAAAAATAAAACAGTACAATAGTGGTGCGCGGGTGGAACCGTTTGTGTAAAATAATTACCAAGCAAAGTTTCAACGTCGCTATTTCGTGCAAGCGAAATCAAGCTAGCAAAAAAAAACTCCTGTGCAAGCACAAGCGAGCTGCCTACAATCTCGGGAAATCACGCCGACGCCGATTTGTTCCCGTGGGAAGAGCAAATTGTGAGCCGACCCAGCATGACCCGGCGGAAGTTTTCCCCGGAGCGGGACCGGGACGACCGAGTCGAGCTGGAGGATGATGTTTAAAAGCAAAAATTAGCGACAGTGTCCTTATTTTCGGACGAAACCGAAATGGCTAGCACCCGGCAGTGGAGTAAACCATTAATTACCATCGTCCTGCCCCCAAAAAGGAGGGGTGCTTTTGCTGTCGCCCCTCGAGTGGGGTTCGTGGGTACTTCCCACGGCAGCGGCGGAAGGTGATAATCGGCAAACGGTCAAGTTTAAAGTTCACGGTCCCGGTGTCTGCCAGAGGGCCGTTTGTGCTTGTGCATTCGCCCAGGCCGGGAAGGTATAAGTTTTACCCGCAGTTCACCGAGCTCGTCCGACATCGACTGACACGGTCACGGCACGGTCCCGACAGAGGACGTTGAACGAGCAAAATGGTGCTCGAGATAAAATGGAAACGCTTCGGTACTTGTGAAGGATCCCGTCCCCCCAAAATGGGTCCTCGTGCTGGGTTGCATTTTCCCTTCGCCCGGGGTGGGCCAGAAGCTGTTGCAAGTGTTGTGGTGTCGCTGACAGTGTTTCCCACCCGTTGATAGCGTTGGTGCGATGGTATGTACGCAGCCGAACGGACCTTATGGAACTGGATGGCAGTAGTCTGGTAAAAAAAAAAACTCACTCACTCACACAGCACTCGTCCCTCGGTGTGGAAACACCGCAGGGTGACCAGAACCAGAACCCCCGGCAGCAGGAGAACGAGCCGCAGTAATGAATGAGCTGCATTCCAAGTAATAAATTAAATTATCTGCTGCAAAGCGACGACGGCCACTGTGGCCACTGTGGTGAGCACCCGGGGAGGGAGTCTGAGTTGGTAGCTTGAGTTGGAGATTTTTTTTTTTTTTGTTCGCTTCTCTTCATCGGGCTCGACCAACCCCGCCTGCGGTGGTCGACGCACTGTGCCCTTCCGTTGTTCGCAAATAGTCACTCACGGCGAAATGGGTGGAGATTAAGTGGACGGAAAGCTCACGACCGACCGTTCGGGAAATGGTGCTGCACGTCTGCCAAAAAAAAAAAGAGCCATCGCTAGCCGTTTGACGCACGTTAATGATGCATATGTGAAGTGGTGGAAGAAAAACGGAGAAAAAGATTCGTTTGTTTCCTTTTTTTCTGTGTTGCTAGTTTATTACTCCAAAAGAGCCCATTTTGAGCCCGGTTTTACTGCAATGCAAATTTTCATCAGTTAAGATACACTGTTTTATTTTTGTAATCTGCTCGTGCTTTGCACAAATATGAATAATTGCTATATACCCAGAGATTCTGGAATGTAATTGTTGATCTTATGGTATCGTATGGCTTCTGAAGTTGATGTTTTTTTTTTCTTCATTCTGCAGTTTCATATGACTCGGCAAGTAGGAGATTATTTTTCGCACAAAACACAGGTTACATAACCATGGGAGTAGTTAGTTTATCTACTCGAGTTTTAATTGGCCGCAAAGGATTTCTTTTAGGAGAACTCCTTTTTAGCGGCGCGTGTTCTCTGGACGATGAATGGTCACTATTAAAAATGTAGCTGGATGCCATCATGTTAGCTTCCCTTTTTGTAATTATTGTTGAGAAAAAGAAACGATTGTTGGATAAAGAATGAGTTATGTTGATTGTTAACATGGGTAAACGTATAATGTGGTTTTTGTCATATTTTAATTGTTAGTTTTTTTTACCGGATATTCATAAACGGAATTATATTTTATATGATAAATAAATATTAGGATGAAAAATACCTATTGCTATTTTAAAGCTGCTCTCGTTGGCATGAATTAAAAAGGCTAAAGCATTCCAGTATTCATTAAAAATATTTAAAAAAAAGTGTTTATATAGAAACTTAACTATATCATTTTGGAAAATTCCTACTTGTATTAAGTAACATCTAAATGTATCGAAGTATCAAATACATGGCAAGGCAGTGCAAATTTAATACGAATAATTAGCTGTCGTTAAATGCGTGTAAATGAATTGTTTTAAAATAAAAACGCAGATCTTTGAATAAACGCCTAAATATATGCCCATTTTCTGTACATTTCTACGCATTTGCGCCTACAACTATGCACTGTGGCTTTGCATATGACTTTTCGAAATGCAAGAATCACTTCATCACTCTGACTTTCTTCATCCATGTTGGACACTGCTCATCCGGCCGACTATTATGAAAATCTACATTTAAATGAATTATTTTAATACCCCTCATAGCGTGCGCTATGCCCGCTCGGACGTGGGACGTGCAACCACGGCGGCCCACAGCCGTTGGGGCGATTATGGCGAGAAGATTGGCTCCTGCAAAGCGTCGTTCGCGCACACCGAGAACATAATTGAGCGTGCAGGCAGGTCTGACCGTTTGTATTCCATGCCAAGGGGCCCCGGCCGAGAGCTACGGCGTCGCGACGAGGCGAACCCAAACCCGGCCGGGAATGTCGGCAAAGCGTTGAAATGAATTTATGACACATTACTTCTCTCGACTGCAGATTCGGCATCCGAAGAATGCGGTGGCGTGGAGGAACACGAGAACGATGCCAACTGGGAATGCGAGCCGAAAGAAAGGCATGTCGGTGAGACCGGAATTGTCGGTGCGGCGCGGATAGAGTGTTGGCCGTCGGGATGCTTCACATTCACATTTCGATGCATTCACGAGCAGTATGCGGTAACAGAAAATTTAAGAAATGTGGACGAAACCACTTCGAAAAATTATTTTCCTTAAAATGCGTTTTGTACAAAACAATTATGAAAGGATAAGTTGAAAGAAAACCTGAATGATTAATTCAGATTAGTGACTGGTTTAACATTTCGATCGTGCATAAAAGAGTCTTGTTTAAAATGGAATTTAGTATTCATATCTAACAAAAACTAACTTGTAAAGTGCTTGAAAAACTTACCAGAGATAGGTTTTTGATTATAAGACAAATCCGCCTAAAAGTATGCAAAGTAGGTGTCTCTTATCGCCGAAAGATGACTCTGCCATCGATTGATTCTTCTACTAGCGTATCTCTTACGTAGCAATATATTTTTGAAGCATATTAGCAGTGACCAACACTCACGATGCATTGCAATAATAAATGAGATTAAATTAAATTGAACATGTTAAGCAGTGATTCCAGCTTTCCTTCACTGCCTCCAGTATTGCTGTATTTTGACCCTTTTACAATCAGCTTAAAACGCAATCAATTCGCTACTGTAATAATACGCTTTGTGTAAAATAATTAAGAAGCTTTTCCTGCTCCCCAGCTGACAGTCGCACGCAGCCGTGTGGGCATCGAACCAATCACCTTTAATAAGATTTTGCATGGCACAATCGGTTCGGGTTTTGCTCCGGTGCTCGGGTGGCCTCGAGGGTTGGAAAATGTATAAATGATTGAAATCACTTACGCCACACACGGGCGCCGGGAAGTCAAACCCGTGCCCGAGAAGGAAACGATCCGTTTCCATTATGCAAACAGTCGGTGCGGTGCGGTGCTATCTTTCGCGCGTGCGACCGGAAAGCCTACATGTAGGCGCCCGCACCCTTCCCGCTTCGAAACGGCCAGCTAGTGGTGGTTTGACTGGTTTAACTCATTTCGATGGGATGTTTATGCGCTTTTTGCCGTTGTTGGCCGGATGTTCGAGGTGCACAATCTCACGCGGCCGGGAGAAACCCCGGGCGGATGGGGATGGAGGACGAATAAAAACAGTAATGGTTTACCGTGTCCGCTCGACGTGCGAATACGAGTTCGAAGTGTGTGCGAAAATGGTGCGTGTGTACGAACGTGTTAAAACGGTGTGCTTTCTTCTGTGCGCTTACACATGTTTCGATGTGTACGGCGACCGTGGAGGCTGCAACGGGAAGCAACAACAGAGCAATAAATAAACATTGCACTGCCCGGCACGGCTTACACGGTTGGGGCGGGATAATAATTTTAATGAATTGAACATGTAAATGGGAAGCAGGCCCATATTTCATGGCATCGGCCGGTGCGTCTCGGTGTGGCCAGCCAACCGGAGGGTTTGATTGTGATTGCGTCCCGGGATGGTTCCCGGGGGACTCCGACAGGGGGGAGGCAAGTCTCCGGCGAGTCATTCCAAAGGATTTGTGTTGCAATGCTCAAACCGCTCAAACGAACCGAAGCCTCAATTGCAAGTGTTGCTGCTGGGGCTCCTGCAGGCTCGTTCCAGTGATTAGTGCTTTTAAGCGCCGCGCCACTTTTCCCCGACACGCCCTCGGGCCGCCCGGGTTTTCTCCGGCATTGTTGGCCAGCTCCGAAACCGTAGGCGTCCTGTGATTTATGTGTCTGCAAGCGTCTGGACACGGGGACGAGGCCTGTCCGAATGAAAAGTTATGCCAAGAGCGTCTTCACCGTCGTCACCCGGGGCCACTCAGCTCGGGCAAGAGGCAACCCCGCGGGCGATGCGGAATTACTCGACCGCTTTGCCGTCCCAGTGCCAAGGCTTACGTGCATCGGGCACCGCTGCAGATTGCAGATGCCGTTGCAGAAGAAAATGAACTGCGGTCCGTGGACATTCCGTGTCGTGCCGCACCCGCAACCACAATGCAAACCCGAGCGAAATTAAGTCACCGCCTGCAGTCTTGTTTATGATTGAGCATTAAGTGGTTGGTTATGGGTGCGGTGGGGGGAGGTTTTTGTTCTTCGTTCCGCGCTGAAAGTGGACAGGAATAAATGACGCATGAAACAGACCATGAGCAGATGGTATGGGGCTTAATTATTTTTATAATATTTAAAAAGAAATTGCTCAAACAGAAGAAAGCTGTACGGGCCGTGCTGCTGCTGTTGCTGCTGCGTGCGTACAAATTGATTGAGGTCAAGATGCCACCCTCCTTTAACCAAGTCTTCGGGCGATGAGCTCATCCGGGTTGCTTGGCTGGTGCGTACACTAAAGATCAAACGAGGTTAAAAGTCATCACTTTATCGTGGACGAGATTTTCCCTGCCCATCTGCGTGAGCAGCTCTTCGCTTCCGGGACGCGCTTTGGTGCGGCAAAACGCTTCGAAGATGACCCGAACAACCGGTTTCTGGTGGCCACTTTCTGCCGCCAGGTACGGTTGGCTCGTTCCGTTTATGCCGAGCACAAAATGGTATAAAATAGGAGTGAAATATGATTATGAAAATAGTATGCCACCCGGCCAGCCCGTTCCTCCGCTTTGTGCGCCAGCAATCGATCCGAGTGATCAAAGTAAATGGTTTAGCAAATTAATTTCTCATTCTGGGCGTACACCATTTGCCGGACGTCGTTGCAGTGACACGAGGACGATGCCGGGATTTTCCCAATCGAACGTCGTCCGGTGCACGTCAGCACCCAGACTGGGGATTCAATGATGATAAGCAACACAAATCTCGCTGGAATCGCTTCGCTGAGAATGATCAACATGAAGCGAACGGTGGAGGAAAACGGTTCACCGGATGTAAATCGATGATATTTATTCACCTCATTAGTAGCGCCATCCAGTAGCGTTGCTGTTGGAGATGAAATAATGAGTTTATTTGAAATCGGCAAGAGAATGCTCGGACGATACGAGCAGGAAGCCACGGACGCCGTTGTTTGCTTTTGTGACGGTATAATTATTTCCATTATCGCGTTTGGAGTGGTATTGAGCGTTCATCTGATAGTGTATTGTTATTCATTATTTTGCGATCCGTGAAACTAAAAAAAACTAAAGTAGAGACGCGTTTAACCAATATTGAGGATGGTACTAAAAGTGTACTAAAATGTCGAAAAAAGTTAAATGTACTAAAATTAGTACACATGAATTTAACCTTGCTTGCATATGTTATATTTATAATTTGATTTATTAATACAGGTACTTTTATAAAAAATGTACTGAAAATATTCAGAAACTTGGAGGGAAATGGAACTAAGACGAAACTGTAACAGTAAGATGTGATAAAAATACTTTAATGAGCTTACTTTATTGCCATCGACAATTTTTCATTATCCTCAAGTTTTTTTAAATTGAGAATAGGTTATTCCATAACGATAAAGAATTAAATAATAATTAAAATCATGTATTTAATACACCACTCTATTCTTCTATTTACAGTAAATAAAACATTTTACTTTTGATATTTATTTAAATTCTGTGAATTTTCGTAATAAAATTTATTACAATGAATTCCTTTTTTTGCGTTTTTTTTGCGTAGTTTTCTCCGTGACAATGCATGCGCCAAAAAAAAAAAAAAACACAAAAACGATGGCAAAAAAGCAGTACGAAACACGCACCATGTCGTAATATTTCAATCAACCTTCCGGGATGCAGTTTGTCACCGTTGTGCGTTCCCTGACATGACATTTATTGCCTTTTTCCGGCGTCCCGACTGAAGGAAGTGGCACAACAACGGTGACACACAGACGCACAAGTACGGGAACGGTGCATTGTCGACAGCATCGGCGCTCGTTTTGCACAACAGCGAAGGGTGTGTTTTAAAACAGCGTGAAGTAAGTAGTGTCGTTTGTTCATACGTGTAATCTGCGTTGATAGTTTTGCAAAACGCTCGCTACTGTTATGGAAACACTTAGTGGTGTTTTAAAGTGTTTATTAAAACGGATCTGTTTCATTTTTTTTCCCGGGTAGGATAGAGTTATCGACGTCTCTTACGGTCCGAGGTTGGCTCAACGTTCTTCACCTGAAAAATGATCTTAAAGGACTCCCATACTGTGCGAGATTGACGAGCTAATTTCCCATCAACCCTTCGGCACTTGAGCTACTTACGCGCGCAAGCTTCACTGTTTACGTTGATGGATGTTCGGGCAGAGTAGAGCAGAGCGACCAAGGGAGCAAAAGTGCGTGCCCTACTGATGGTACACACCGGGATGCTAAAAGGAAACTCCACCACGAAACAGGAAGCGAACCCTCCAGTCGGCGTTACGTCATTAATTATTCATGTCTAATTATTCATCGGCAAGTCAATTGATTAAAGGTAAACACCCGTGCTCGTGCGGGTGGCATGACGGTGCTGATGATGGTGATGACGATGATGATGATGGTTTCCTGTACGGAGCGATACTGTGAGAGCAATACAGGAAAGTAAAAAATAAGTTGGCGTACGTGTACGAAAGGGTGGCAAACGGTTGGGGCCTTCCTTTTTTCCGGGATAAACAAGCTTCCGGTGCTTCATAATTCACGAAACAATGCAACAACATCAGGCCAAGCCCCGTGTGGTTTTGCCGCGTGCGGGTGTGGTTTTTGGGCTGTTTTGGGGAATCGGATTTTTTTTCTCTCTCGGTTGCTCTTGTGGACACGTTGAAAGGCGCGAGGCTGAGCAATATTTGGCAGCATCCTGGAACGTTCGTAGCGTATTGATTTTAGTGATTAAAAACAAAGCTTCCCATAAATGAAAATCTTAAATGGAGCACAGCTTTAGGAAAAAGATAATTAACCCCAGATTGGAGTGGGTGTACTTTTGCAGCCATTGTATTTGATTACACTCATTTCCGCTAGATGGCGTAAGCCGTGCCTTGAACATGAAACGTGGTAAAAATATATGTGACGTACCAGTTGCATACTTATAGGCGTAAATGATTAGCTACCTCGTGAAGAATTTTTTTAAAAATTTCATGCAATTGTTGTTTAAGGGCGATTCCAACGTGGTATAATTTTTATGAAACTCTGGAAAATCCAGCTTCACTAAAGATTTACACATGAACAGTAAAACATTGGATGGATTTTGGTAGATTTAATTTACGCTTAGAAGACCAAAAGAGGCTGATGGCAGATATTATTTATGGCCTGCCTCTTGCATACTTTTAGGCGTGTTGACCAAAATGGTTCCTGAGCGCATATACTCTGTAAGAAATGATTATAAAAAATGTTTTTTAATTTGTTTTTGAAACACTTTTTGCCTGGATACATCTTGCAGTGGTTTACAAGCCTTTTAGAAAGTGTTTGAATGTTTTGTACATGAATAGACAAACATTCAAATAACAGCCTTTCAGGTGTGAAAATTGTCAGTTTTGTATGTACGTCCATTTTCAAATCAATTTCTGGATACTATGACCAGGCCATGTCTGTACGACGTGCTCAACCATGAACAGGCCAGAGATAGATAAAGAGATGCTATTTGTATTCGGTCAAAACTCTCGGAGGGCTCGTCAAAAATAGCAAGTCAGTGGGGAAGCAAGCAAGAGAACAAGCAAAACAAAAGCGAGAAAAAGGTCACAAAACTGTTTCCACTATTGTTCCCTCAACCGGTTGAGCGTATGCTGCGAGTGTAGGGTTTCATTTTTTTAGCTTAAAAAAAACGCTTGAAAAAAAAATACATGAAGGTTAGGTTTGATTTTTGAACTCGGACAACTATCATGTTCTTGAGTCCTTTGGCCTGTTCTGCATCCGAGTGCGGAGTGGGTTCGTTCGCTGATTTGCGTTAATATTTAAATATTTCACCAGAACACCTGACCAGCGTACGATACCGCACTCGCCTCGAAACAGTGTCCAAACGGTGGCATCCTAACGAATGCAACCCAGTGGTCACTTTCAACGTTGCACCGTATCCGTACCGGGTCCGGCTGCTGGTCAAGTGGCAGGATCCCAACAGCGCCACGCAAGCGAACCTGCTACCTGCTGCCCACAATAATGGATTCGGGATTTTTGCATCCCATCAACGCGCGAATGAGAGCGAGAGTGCAGTGGTTGGGTTCAAACCGAAATGCATTCAACCCAACGATGGCCCCACTCCGAGCGAGCCGGCCCATGCATACTGCATTGTGGTGCAGCTTAGCTGTAGCAGATCAGCCGTACGACGACGGTGACGACGACGATGCGGTTCCACTTGCTATCCACCAGAGGGACCACAAAATGATACCAACAATGAACAAATGTGGTCCGGTTCCGGACAGTGGTGATGCTTCGAAGCATCGCGCATCACAGCAGAAGCATCGACCGGCGTTGTACCGGCGCCGATGCAAACCACCATTACCGGGCACCAGCACCGGGCAGCAGCCACGGACCGAACCACGGACAAGGGTGTTAATTGTGTGTCGGTTGAATTTTGGCTTTTTCCGGTCAAGAACATCCACTCGAACGGGACGGGACTCGAACACACCGCCGACGACCGGAAACCCGACCGTTTCGCATCCGTTTTTCCGCCCTGTGCTCGAGTGTGCGAAATAACGAAACGGTGCGGTCGTCCGTCCCGTTCGTGGCGGGGGCACTGGGCGCACAATCTCATGGCCGGTGGTTGGAAAAACATGATGTATCGCGCCCTCGCCGGCCCGTTGGCTCGTACGCTGGACGCATGAATTTCATTACAGCTTCAATAATTGAGTATCGAAGTACGCCGCATATGGATATCGGTGGATAGATCCGGTTGTGCATTGTGTTTTCGTGTGGCCCGGTGCGAACCGGTTCGATGTTAACGGCGGGGGGGGGAGGCCCGGTTTGCTGTTCGGTGTTAATTGCGTTTGCGTTTGGGTGATTCGTTGCGCAAACAAATTTGCGCTCGAGTCCGGGCCGGGGCCGGGCCTGCGTTCGTGCCGCACACTTTGAGATGTTTTAATCGTTTCGAAAGGATGCACTGTTTATCGGTTCGCACGGGCGCTTTGGTGTGGCGAAACGTAACGTGTGTGCTGTGGCAGCGAATGTGGCGTGTAGGTATCATCAAACTTGGTGTACATTGAAGAAGTGATTCGGACAACATCAGGATGGGCAACAAATTGCATGGCAATGGAAGGTTTTTTTTTTTGAAAAATCATGAAGGACTCACGTATTTGGCATTTTCTTCCGCTGTGGAAAGTTAGATACGTGCATGCACGTAAATGTTTTTGGCTCAGGGAAGCTGTTCGTATTGCTGACAGCAAAATAAATTGTATGTTTTATGTAATTGTTTCTTTTGCATACTTTAAGGAGTATCAAAATTTTCACTGATTTTTTTTATTCAAAAGCGCTGATGATGTTGTAAAATTATGAGCAGAAAGGTTCACAGGATTTGGCAATATAATTGTTTTAAATTTAATGCAGTGAAAATTGCATACTTTTAGGCGTAGTTTTGCTTGTTCGTTAAATATGGACCGTTCGTTAAATAAAACAACGTTTTATGCCATTTTTGAAGAGATGAATTGCGGCTGAATCTGAAATTCAAACCAGTGACTTTATCGCAATGTGTGAAACTATACTACACTAAATGCTATTCTATTGTATTAATTTATATTGAAAGAACCTCAAAGTGCAATCAACATTTACCACATAAGGCGCCTATTTGTCGAGGGTGCTGTGGTACTGGAACAGTGGAACAATGAAACATTTCTATACTACCTTCAAAATAGAAATGACTAGCTCGGCTATCGCAACAGTTGCAGCCGTTTGCAGCGAATTTACCTTCCAGCGGGCTTTCATTTCTCGCTAATTGAAATTTCATATTTGTTTAATTCCGTCACTTACGCTTGCTTTGATTATAATAGAGTGCTTTTGTCAGTCACTTTTCGCTCGCGGAGTTTCAGCGGTCTGAATTTATCAATGTTATGGTATTTGCAGTCGTGTGCTACATATTTCCATGATCGGCGCGCGTTGCTCGCATTTCGTGGAAGCTCTAACACAATAGAGTGCTATTTGGGATAAACAATTGAATCTGAATGAGACGCCAGTCGATGGAACGGTTATGTTTATGAATGTGTGGGTTTTATATCGAATTTAAATTAATTGGAATAATTTTGAACCAAAGTAGATGCTTTGTACGTTCATTTGTGAAGGGAAGCTTGGCAATGATTGAACTATAAAGTTTACGATCATCCTAACTGATTTAAAAAATCATAAAATCGCTGTTTTTTTATGAAAACTTGCAAATATTCTACATTCCTTCTCGTACCTTTCTTTGACCTGCGACGGAGCACTTTCTCACTACCTTGAATAGTTGGAACATTTTAATTAATTTAATTGTGTGCCACTTGATGATGGCGGCAAAGTTTTCCGTGCCGAAGTCAGCAAGGGCAACCGAACTCACAACGCAACGACGGCAGAACCGGTATCCGATATTTGGCCATGCAAACACTTACGGTTCACGTGTCCTTGGGCGGCAGGTGGCAGACTTCCTGGAGCTGTTGGACGACCGAACTGCTTCCAAGATGTTTTCCCCATCCGGATGCACGATGTGAGGTTTTGGTAGGACAGTTCTATTTGTTTTTCATTAGGGTGAATGTGTTCTCAAGTAATCTCACTCGTCTTGAGGAGAGCGTGGAATACTGAAATGGCAGGTACGAGGATGACAAACGGTTGGGAGGTTGTGGGAAAAAAATCCCGTATTGCAATTGAAATATCAGTAACTATCTGTATTCCATGGTTTTTGGTTTTTGGTATGAAAATCAAACGAGTCTCATGTTTTTTTTATGTATGTTTTGTTCATTGCTTTTTTAAAATTTATATAAGCTATTTGACCCATAAAAACGATATTTAAATTTCAATATCTGCAATACTTTCAAATAGTATGTAAATGTAGTGTTGATTGCATACATCTTGGCGTAACAATATTTTTCATTTTTTAAGTGTGTAAATCACACAAAAAAAGTTAATTGTAATTTGGATCCTAGTACTTCGAAGAATTAGCTGAAGTCCTTAATCTAATAAAGATTTTTTTGTATATTTTTGAAGCTAGAATCGACCTTCGCTATACAAAGTTTAATTTATCGTTTCGTTGGCGAAGAAGACAGTATCCCGTTTGCTAGCTGTATAAAAATTATATAATTATGAGAATGACATAGTTCCAAATAGTGAGTATGCTGCAATCTTCACTTGTTGCCTACTTACAACCTCTCACGGTGCCAACCAGAAGCCGGGCGATAGGACCTGTACCACTTAACGTTCGCGCTGCAAACTTCATCGTCAGTTGTGGAGGCAGATAAAATAAAACATCCAACGATATATGACACGTCGGTCACACATCAAGTGTTGGGGCGCCATGCTCCACATGGTCCAATAGGTACTCCACCTGGTGGGCTCACTCAAGACCCAGTGGTCTCGGATCCCGGATGTACTTCAGTGACGGGTTCTCACCGGGTGCAGCACCGAGAATGTCCACAATTGCCGGTTACGGTTCACGCCGGGGCTCGTACCGGGTGATGTTTGCATGGCTTAGTGGTGGCAATAAACATAGCGAGACCGCTCGCTTGCACTTCTTTTCGTCGGCACCCGGTATCGTTGGTTCGGTAATCCTCGCGCTCAACTACTTGGCACACAATCTTCACGTGGTCGCGCAGCAACTCGTGGAGAGGTTGATGCGATGTCCTTCGGTGACGTCATCTTTACAGCAGCGCACGGCCGACAGCGCCTGCAACCGGCATCGTTGGGCAAGAACAACGACAAAGTCATCGTCAACTTCATCAAGAATTTAACGACGACAGGCGAACGATGTCATAAGCACTTAGAATGACGCTTTGTATGGGCCGGTGCTGCTTGTATGATGCGGTATTTCGTGCAATCGCGGTCGAGTGAGCCTTGGAATACTGCGTCCTTGTGTATGTGTGTGTCTGGTTTGTGAGTGGATGAATGAGTTGCTTCGATGTGCATTTCGTGGAGCATTTCTCGAGCTGCGAGCGGAAAGGCAAAGGATTAAAAGTGCTTTACAAATGGTCTAGTTCTATAATGATAGGTCTTAAATCATTACGGTTTGGTTGGAGGTAGAAAGTGACAGGAAAAAAAATGTTTCAATCTTTAAGGGTATTTTTTAAAAAAAAAATTCAACTATTTGACTTATTTATGCAAACAAATTTAATTTAAAAAAAAAATAAATTAATTTATCACATATCTTTAGGCGTTGATTTCAATTTTTGCCTCTGGGTATGCAATCCGCATAACAATTTCGTACAATCTGGGATGTTTTTCCAGTTCGTTCTTTAAAAGCGATATGTCCAAAATAATGCAAGTTTTGGATGAATACTATGTACTACAATTATATATGGGTGGAGATGGAAAATATACATTTCAAGAATCTTCAGAGCATCAATTTCTCATCAATTAGAGAAAAACTAAAAATCAACTACGAACATTTCATACTCCTATCATACTCCTTTCACCTAAAAAAGGGACAACTAAAACAAGAATCCAAAGCTAATAAAGTAGATTTGTAACTTAATACAGATCGAACTTAATCTCGTAAAGAATTTATGTTCCATAAATTTCATTTTCACGATCTGACCGCAAGTCCCATGATACAAAATGTGTATGTATAAAAAAAGAAACAAACAACCAAATAATAGACAAACGCAAACCAGGTCACCTTGGCTTCATTGGCCGATATGTCAACGTGGTCGTTCACTGGCACGCCGGTTGCTTCCTGACGCCACCTGATGTGGGCATCACACGAGAGCACGTACGACGCGTGCACGAACGGAATAGTAATCAGTGTCGGGCTGGCGAAAAAGCCCGTAATTTGCAGAACATTCACTTTAATTCACTCACCATTGGGCTGCGGGTAAACCGATTTCCTCAACCAGTGTGTGTGCTGGTTTGTGTCTATATTGATTGTTTATTCCGAGCCATAAACGTAAATGGCCACCACGGATCACCACCACGCTCATGGGTGGGTGGGAAATTTAAAGCCACCGCTGATTGGGGCGCTCCGTAATGGGTTGGCCGGATGGGGATGGTTAAAGTGCCCGGCCCGTAATCACGGTGCTAATGCAGCGGATGCTGTCCTCCGCAGGGATAGTGGCAGGACATTCAGTCGGCAGGAAGTGGCACATTAGTGTGTGTTCCGGTTGTGTAAGCATCGAAGATTTTGTTCACGTTTCAAATAAATGGTCATAATTGCAGCAATCTTGCCATGAATATTCAAACCTTGGGTTTTTGGGAAGGATTGTCGGTTTGGCACTGTTTATGTAGTACCATACTGTTAGCAAGATAGTTTCGGCAATGTACATGCGGTTTCTCGTTGTATTTTGTAATTTTATCGTATTAAATATGACGATGCTACTAGGCTACGTGAAGCAGAAATTTACAAACAAAAAAAAATCAAAACAAAGGAATTTCCTCAACTGACATTATTTGTTCAATCTAACAAACTTAAGAAATTTTATTTGTTCAGACTATAATCAAACAGCATACATTAGAGAAAACTTCAAATATAAAACTAAATAAGGCAGGTTTTTATTTGTTTCTAGATCATTAGAACATTGTGATTCTATGTTCTATTGAAAGGATCGTTGTTTTTTTTAATGTTCTTTAAATTGCATACCTTTAGGAGTGCACCAAAAAGATAATTGTAATCTAAATTGCATACCTTTGGGTGCGAAGTAAAATGATTCTGTTCGGTCAAATTGCGTATTTAAACCATCCGAAAAATATC
>JXWZ01005030.1:0-11640 GCA_000956215.1 Anopheles farauti No. 4 | reverse complement strand
TGGTGGTAGGAAAAACTTTCCCGGAAATACACCCTTTCAAGGACTGCGCCATGGAAGTGCCCGGAAAACGTTTATGAAGCAGCATCATTAGGGATGTGAAAAACCGACGAAACGACAACGTTCGGTAGTGGTGGCTCATTTACGAAAATGAGTAAGCTTTGCATTAGAGAGATGATGTTAAATCGGGTTCTCCACTCCACCAGCGCGGAGTCTCCATTAAAGCGGTGCCGTTGGAAGGTGGTTAATGCGTCGTTTGAGTGCTTTAGAATGCGGCGTACATTTACGCGTAAATTTCCTCCCAGCTCGATAGGTAATTAATGTAGCAAAGATAGTAAATTATGTCCCAAGTCCCAAAGCCCATCGGGAAACTCATTTTAACGCTTCCTTACTACCTCGTTCCAGTGAACGGTGACACTTCCTACAAAATTCTACGACACACCGATGCCAGCACGAAATAAAAAAAAGGTTTAATGTTTCGTTTTCCATACTGCTGTGTGCATTCGTCTTCATCTGCTCACATTTCCACTTCCATTCTAGGAAGGCATCCACCCTGAGTACGGAAATGAGGAGTCATTGTACCGGCATTCTTTGCAAACAAAGCTCCAACACCATTCGGTAGCAGTATAAAAACATCGCAAAGGAACAACAAAATCCACAGCCCGGCGATGGAAAACGTCAAATCTTCCCCAAGCAAGATAAGACACTTTTTCGCCCTCTGATTCTCCCGTGACGTACTCGGTTCTCTGACGCACCGTACGAGCTTTTGTTCGTTCTACCAGCGCAGAGTGGATTTCTTCTGGCTCTTTATCACTAATAGTGCTGAATTGAGACACACACACACACACGAACACACCGAACCCGGAGCTATGTGCAACCGATGACCGGTAAACGAACGGAATGATGCGGTAAGACAATACGCACCACAATCGCAAGATGCTCGCAACGCTACGATAGACGGAACAAATGTTTTGGTTTTTCGATGGATAAATTTCATGTGGATTGCATCTTCTCCTCCCCCCGCGGCGGCACACCCACGACATATCCATTCCATGGCGACGGCGACGAAGCACCTTACGAATGGTTCCCTGTTTGTACGTAAAGTGAAACCACTACGCTCGACTCTGTTCCGTATCGGCACTGCTCACCTTCCATTACTGGAACGCAACGATGGAGTAACCATTGCTAAAACTGGAGCAATCCTCGTTGCAAAAGAAAGGCACATCCATCCCCTACCTTATGCTTCGGTCTGAAGCCGACATGCACGTGGCGTGGCAGATAAAAAGCAGCACCAAGAAAGAGAGCAACAAAAAAAAACCAAAACGAACACAAATCTTAAATCTCACCAAACAATCCGGCAAAGTGTCCTCAAATTATTGCATTCTGAGATTGCGTCCCGCACGTTGCGTAGGTTAGCACGTCGAACGAGTCGAAAGTGGGTGAGCTTTCGGTGGCACCAAGAATCCGTGGCACATCCTTCGGCAAGCTTAAAATTTAAGATTCGCTTTACGTACAAACATGAATACGAAATAAGTCTTCGCATCCAGCCACAGTCAGCGTTCCCTCCCCCCGGGCCCCCCTTCCAAGAAGTGGAAAGATGAAACATTTGCCCTTGCCCGGGCACAATCAGTATCCTCCAGAAACCCACACACACACACACACACACTCTTATACCGAAACGGTACCGAGGTTTTCGCCAAAGGTACGTCTCACGGTCGCACCGGAGCGCTCGGTGAACTCGGTGTGTAGGAACCTTATGAATATATGGTTATTTCCATGTTTTATGTTGCATAACATATTTTGCACCGAATCCGGGACAGCATTCAGTCCCTGACGGAAACAAAACACATCAGCTCACCCAAACGCGGTGAGCATGGCGTCAACAGAAATGCGACAACTGGACACGCAAGCGATGGGGAGATGGGGGGATGGGGGGACGCTCACCTGGATTTGAGTACGCTGGGGAGGGATCCGGTGTCCGCACGGGCGAATGTGAATCTCTCTTGCGCTCTCGAGATCTCTGTTTGCGCAAGAGTACGCCCCGAGGGGCCGCCGGGACCACAAAACTCGACGGGTGGATTGGAAGTAAATCTCCACTTAAACGTGCCCCACGAATCAGCATCATCCGGCCGGAGGGCAGATGGAACCAGCACCGGCAGCATCGGTCCTTTGGTCCTTTTGCGCAGTGGGGAGAGTGGAGCAGCAATTGCTACTCAACAATTGTACCACCCACACACACACATACACACACACACACTCCCCCGTTCGAATGACGACTCGTTCGGGTTTGTGTTCTTTCTTGTTTTGCCCACTAATCTGTTTTACGCGGTTCGTGACAGTCACCAGCGATTTTTTTTCTTTTAATTTTTTTTTTAGTCGCTCCCCACCGACTAAAGCTCGTCTTCTCGCACCGTCGCGAGTCATCATGCAGTTTGCCCGGTGGCGATGGGATGTGACCATCGTTCGCATTGTTCGGGCACGGTTTGGCTCCCATCTGCAGTGTTGGGAGGAGAATGAGTAAAAATTCATTCCGATCTCGGAAACAATGCGAAAAGTAAATTTTCCGTTCTAATTTCACTATGTGCACAGTTCTTCAGCAAAATCGCGCTCACATTAAAAATTCCACCGATCAACCACGCGCCCCGTAAAGTAACCGCTTCGGATTATCAATTATGAAAATTATTAACTTCCGGAAGCCGATTTTAATTAATATCTAATGCAAATCAACAGTTTTCCCGCGCCGCTGTACGCTTGTAACCAAACCAATCGGACTAACGAGCAGGCAGGCCATGTTCGTTTTTCTTCGAATCACAACTCACACACACACACACATCTGAAACGTCTCGCGTTCGGATCGCGCACTCCATCGAAAACACTTCCGATTGACATTGCGGTTGCTGCTCAAAGCTGGTTCTCGTTCCAGTGCGTCGTCATGTTGACTCTCGAGAACAAATAGCACGCTTTGGGGTGCGTTTATATTAAGGCAGGAACCGCAGCCCGAACCGACCACCCCCACCCCACTCGTTCGCACCGAGAGGGGAGGCAGCGTGGTCGATGTGTTTTTTCTTGCCCTTAAAAATCAATTTATACAGCGAGCGGCAAAAATCAACATCCAATCCAACAAGTTAAACCAAAATTTCTGCTTGATTAGAAGTGGAAGCCACTGGGCCGCTGTGCGTCTATGGGTGGGAGGGGGGAAAATTTTCGGCACGTGCTCCTCCTCCTCCTCCTCCTCCTTTTCCATTTCGGTCGTTCAACCTTGGCTGATTTTCGACCTATGCCAACAGAATCTGCTCGGTTTCTGCTGTAAGCAAGCGAGCATGTTTCAACCTTATCAACCTTGTGGGAATGGCAGCAACCGATTCGCCTCAATCGAGCTTTCTGCACATGAATTTCTTGCTGTATGATGATTCCTCCGTCACTCTACATTTCATACAGTTCAACCACAAAACATACGCATGCGCTCGCATTGTGCTAGGATATCTTAAAACAATCTAGTATCGCTTCGATTGCTTTCCGTTCGTGTTAGCTAATAAATGAAACCCATTTGAAATTTTCCTTAACAAAACGGAATGTTTTCGATTAAATTGTAACAAAAGAGTGCGATTTATTTCACATGTTTATGTAGTCTATATAGTCCTTCTCCAAAGGACTACCAAAGAAACAACTTTTCGCATGAGCAAACAGTACCAAGCACCAGATTCCGTAACTTCACGTCATCAAACGATCGAAAATAAAACCAAAACGACCCGCTAGAAATAAACCTTAAAATATCCCGTGGAGCTCGCACACACAAACACACACACATACCATCGGCACTTTCCTCGTACACGTGCTTCCAGCGACCGATCCCGACTGGGTATGGGTTGAAAAGTTGAGCTAAAATTAAATGCCAACTCCGTCCCTCTCCCCCTCCCAACCCCCCCTCCACTCCGGCACGAACCCCGTGCGGGTCCCGCACAAGTGTATCCCAGTGGAGTGGTTTTAGTGGTGCTTCGTTTTTAACCCAATTCCACTTGCCAACGATACACCCGCAGCGATCCGTCCGTTCCGAAACGAAATCCTCAAAATAATACGGGCTAGTAGCGGTCAGCCAAAAGCCCCGGATACACTCGCCATCTAACTCGAACGAACCAGCCCAGCTGGTACGGAAAAACACACACGACGTACCGGTAAGGGCAAGGTGACAGCGTTATGAAAAAGTGACCGATTCGATTTGTTTTTCTTTCCACCACCACCACCACCATCGCGTCTTTCCTTGGTGGGCCGTGTGGTGGAGATTCCTCGATTTTACTCCGCACCAATTCTCATCAAAAATATCATCTAAGCAAGCTTCCCCAAAAATAGACACGTCTGTGTGTATGAAGCGTTGCGTTTTTCCCACACAATAAAATATGAATAAAACAAAGTGGTAATAGCTGCTGAGGGAAGTGTAATAAAAATATGTGAAAATCCATTCTCGGCACATGCCGCCCGGCCCCGGGATGACCATTTTCCTAGCCAGTATCGAGCCGGCGAGCAGTCGGTGGAAAAATGTGCTTGTTGAGACATTAGCGGCCGTTCGAAATGAATGGAACTGATCGTTTTCGACACGTCGTTGCTCGGTCTCGGGTCTCGAACTGGTTTGGATCGATGGTAACTTTGATGTTAACATCCGATGCTAACAGCGAGTGAAAAAGAAAAAGAGAGAGATAGAAGGGGAAAACAAGTTGTTGCGTATTTATAAAATTCAATACTAAAAATTACCAAAAGAAACACGCAATTATCACAACAAAATTATCGAAACTACACATAAAATATGTCACTTAAAGAATGTTCCTAACACATAGGTCCTCCTACTTAACACATTGACAAAAGAAAACCTCATTTTTCGGGAACGAATTCGAATCAAAAGCTGGCAAACGACGTCATTCGCCACTTTCTGAGACACGGTAATGCTTTTCCGGCCCCGGGTCCCCCCACACCGGTGGGCGAGTGAAAAATGAAGCACTGGTAGAACTTGACACATTGATTAGCTTTTCCTTTGACTGCAAAACGGATGAATTGCGACTGATTGCGGCTTACGACACTCCTCCCGCATTTACGGTGAGGGACGTAATCTTTCATCTGGATTCGCTCCACATTACTTAGAACCATTACATTACCTCGGGATATCGTATCTCTTGAGAGACTTTCCATTTAGTTTATAAATTTAGATTCCTTTTTTCTCCCATACACAAAGGTACTACCTCCCCATTCAGGGGCAAAAGCGAATGTATTGAAACAAATTGAAAACACTTTCCAAATAAACTACACATTTAAGCAGCAACAAGGGGTTCGCTTGTTCGGGAAAGTTTTCCCCCGTGAGGCTTCCCAGTGTCCCACGGCTAGTTGTAGTAGGCACGGGTGGTAGTTTAATTTACGATACGAGAAAATTAAAACAATTCTCATGAACGATACAGAATACGGATACGGCATGTTGACCGCTTACACACCTTTCTCCCCCACCGGGGGTGAATCCTTTCCCCTTATCAGTTGCCCTTTTGCGGGCTTCGAAACCGGCTGGGACCGGCTGTTACGGACCGGTCCCGAAAGCATCCTGAATGGGTCATATTTTGCTCAAAATAAACGCTTGTCACGTAAAACATTTATTTTATTCCGCTTATCTCTTTATCGGAAAACTTTACGTTCGTCACGAAAGGTACGACCCCGGGCCGCCGCTTGCGAAGGATAAATGCCAAATGGAAATTGAAGCTGTATCTAAAATGGCACTGCTCCAGCCGGGCCACAACCCCACAACCCCATTCCGGTGGTGGTCCCACAACCGGACGGAGCAATGTTGCACCGATTGTTCACGCTGCTGCTATCTTTCCGGCTTTCATTCAAACATCATCTCAGCAGGCGGCCGACACAAATCCCAGGGTAACACAATACCGTGGCACACGGTGCAGCATACAGAAGACTAATTTCCCTCAGCCTGCCAGCACCCCTCACCACCCCTCGTCGCCATAAAATCCAGACACCGACACTTCCTGGCCATCGCGCCGTTTAAGTTGCCGTTTTTAAATGATTTAACGTCATTACGCTGGCTAACTGGCCTGCCGGCCGTCCGACCGCGCAGGGAAGGCTGACAGGGCCCGGCGGGAGGATAAGGTTTTCTTTTTGTTGCAATTTAAATAAATTATCACCCACCGCTGCCACCGCTTGGACGTCTCGGACGATGTCCATGCACCCAACAGTGTGCCAGTGTGACAGGCAGACCTCTGACAGTTGCCCGTAGTAGCGTACACAGTTGCAATGGTAAAAGTTTCCATCACCGTCACAGATCTCGCTTGCTTTGGTACTCCTTCGCCTTCGCCTTCGCCATCGCCTTCGCTTCCTCGCCCGAAACGACACTCACTCAATTTTGCACCGACTGCCGCTTGGAGTGTGGCTGCTGTAGCAACAGCAAATTAGTGAAGTTTCTGTGTTATTTAACTGCTTTGCTCAGTTGTGCGTCTCCGTAGCATCGTGCTTCCCGGAGTGGAAGGGCTTAAGTCGGGAGCTGAAATCCTTAAGTCGGTGTACGTCGCACGAATACGTGTCCTTTCGGTGGCAGTATTGGGCCCCGGGTAGGATCGTTTATTTGCTGAATAAATACCATTTTTTTCTATGCATTCGCCTCCACAGGTCCAAGATCTTGGCCTTTCGTAGTCAATATACCGCTGCACTAACGATTCCTTTGCATTCAGTAAATATTCATAAGTTTGTAGCAAAGGGCAGCAGACCATGGTTCTCTTCCAAGCTGCCGCTAAGGAATGGCCAGATGGCACTGTTACTATTTCTGGAGACGTTTTTTTTTCTGCTTCTTTTTCTTCACTAATCACTTTTAAAACTTTCAAGTGGCTGCTGGATGAGCGAGAACACTTTTCAACGGTACGGATCCTGCCAGGTTGACGCATTTTTGGACCCTTTTCTTCTTATTTGCTCAACGCCGCACAAACAAATCAATTGATGGCAGGTTATTGCTTCCCGCAAAAGCGGTCTGGTTCATTTCCAGCGCACAATGGAAAGTTCGCGCCACAACACATATCACTCTCGAAGTCTCGATAAAACCCATCATCGGGTTAGAGTGCCGTTGTTTGCTGCTCCATCGCTCAAAGCTATCTGGCCCGGGGTTGTTTGTTGCCGAAACGATCGTACACCCTCCAGCATTTCTTTTGACACCAGCCACCTTTCCCCTTCCAAGTGACTCGTTCACACCCAACTTTACCCGTGCGCTAGACAAATATTATGACCCATTGTAAATACACACACACACACGCCGCCGGGCTGTGTTTATCTTTTCACGCCTCACAACGCAAACGATACGCAATTGTCCCGCGAATAACGCACTCATATTTCCTCTTCACGAAGCGAAGGCGGGGAGTTTTCCTCCGTGTTCGTCGAACTACAAACCGTCAGTCGCTGGGTGGTGGTGCTGGTATTTCGTGCGACGTGCGACCATTTTCAGTTCCCATTTCCGACGAGGCACAACGAGGCGACATTCCGCTGTGTGGAAACACCAGAAAAATCCAATTTCAAATCGCCGGTTTTACCAACGACCGTGCGCCTCCATCGGACGCTCTTTCTCTCTCTCTTTCTCTCCGACGTACCTGTGACCGTTAGTGATAAGCGGCGGCAGTAAAACACCGTCCACCGTCACCGTCGCTTGTTGTGCACGTTAACATTTCTATTTCACGAGAACAAATTTTGCGGAATGTCACGTTGGTTAAAATATTGGTTTAATATCGGGAGTTTCTTCGAAACAATACAACCGAACGTACGCGTGCTGAGATGGTGCGGGCTGTTTCCGTTCAGTGTGTCGCGAAGTAACGCGCCCGGTGCGGGCAGCGCCCACCCCACCAAGACGGTGCTCCGATCGGATGTGAAATTTATGGACGTGGTCGTTTTTACGCTGTGGCAAACATTTTTCCTGCAAATGGTTTACGCCGGTTGGCCGAAGGTGTTTTTCGAGCTGCCCATGTCGCGCATCATGACCATAATTACCCTCGTTCTCTATCTGCTCGGCGGTGTTAATTGTTCCGTGTCGGCTGTGGTCGTGCTGCTCTTCCGCCGAAAGTTCATTCGCATGGTCCAGCTGGTGGAGGAGGTGGACCAACTGGTCGGTAGCGCATCGCGCCTTGTTACCAACATAATTACAACCGGCATGATGATCATTTTCAGTTCGGTCGATTGTTTCAAGCGGTTCCACACTCGAAAATCCATCTAATGAGCGTGGCGCTGCCAGCGGGATCCATCTTTTGTCAAGCGCTTCTGCTGCTAAGCGACAATGTCATCGGCAGGATAATGTTCGATAGAGAACGCACGCCGCAAACCAGTCGTATGGTGCACTCGGTTGCCTACTACTACACCATACGGACGATACACATCACCGCCGCTACCATTTTCATAACCGGCTTATATGGCTTTCGCGAGCGACTGCAGGCACTGAACAAGGAGCTGCGGTAAGTTGCTGCGGCGGTCATTAAAGTTTACGGGCAGGCGGGCGGACGGGTGGGGTGGGACTTGCATGAATCAATTCTGATCATAAATCAATCAACCACCGGCCAACCAAATAGGGTTTGTTTCTTGGAAAAGCGTGCACCGGAGCAGGAACCACCGCAGGCCAACGAGCTGGTGAGCCGAATACAAGGGTTAATCGAAATCTACAGCCTACTGTGTGACGCGCTTCGAATATTTTGCACCATCTTCGTGTGGCAGGTGAATGCATTCGGATTATTTTTGTTTTCTTTCCTTTTCAGTGGTACACTAACCGCTGATTCGTGGAATTATGGAATTACTTATCGCACTATTTTCTTCCCTCTCCTAGCCTGTAATGTTCTGCGCGTCTTTAATCGTGTCGGCAGTGTTTGCCGTCCTTGCCATCGGACACATACTTTCCAATCCCGCTCCCATCGTGTTAGCACTGACGTTCTCTTACTCGATGGCGACAGTTCTGTACGTTTCACTTTTCCTGCTGCTCGTCAAGTTGGGAAACGATCTAAAAAAAGAGGTAAATCTCACCGACGGTCGCTTACCCCGCTAGGCACGAGCAACATATTTATACGTTCTTCGCTTCTTCGCTTCTTCGCTTTCATCGCATCCCAACAGGGCAAACAGACGGCCGTCCTCGTCCATAAGGCGATAAATCAATCATCTAAGACGCCGGCCGTCGCGGAGCGGGTACGTGCGGGGAGCGTGCTGGGGGACGAACGAACCGGGGGCACGCTACAAGTCGCTAGTCGCGTGCCGTACAGTAATCCTGCCTGCTAATCCGCTTATTTCTTTTATCGACCACATCGCTAATGTCGGCCCAATCGAGGGGAACCTTCCTCGAAACGAACGATCCTTTCATCATCGGAATTCACCATTTTGTCACCATATCTAATAATATTTATTGCTTTCTTTCTCGCACGCTCTCTCTCTCTCTCTCGCTCTTTTTGCCACTAAAACTAGCTGCTACTTTTCTCCCGCCATCTTCGCCATCAGATGCCCATCGTATCGTGCGGTTTGTTTTGTTTCGACTGGACATTGGCACTGTCGGTAGGGTTTTAAACGCAACGAAACGTAAGAACGTCTCATCGCTTCCTTTCCTTGGGTGCATCATTTCAGACCATTTCTGCACTGGCAACATACAGTGTGATCCTGATTCAGTTCGAGCTCGGTGTGCCCAGATTCTTCATCAATGCTATCCTGCAAATGTATGCAGACACTAAGGCGAAAAATCCCTGAAACTATTTCAAAGGAACGACATTGTGTGCGAGAACGTAAAACATTGCACGAACTTTCGATCCATCACGCCGTTTCTCGCCCTGCTAAATCGTGAACGTGACAGGAAGTTGCAGTAGCAGCAGCAGGAGGAGCAAACACCCAGCACGGTCACGAACCACGAAACCTCCTCTCGGAAGTGTACAGCTGCATCACACCTAATTACATCGTCATCGACACTATATATCATTAGTTAAGACCAGGTACAAGCCTGCAGCCCCATCGGCAACGAAGCGTGATGAACATCGCGCGCGGCAAACCAAAGGCAGGCAAACTTTTACACCTTTTCACCACGAACGAACGCTCTGCTTGAGATTCATCTCGCGCACACGAGGCAAACTGCAGGCTGCAATCGTTCTGACACTGACCTACCGTTTCGCGGTCACCCATTTCGCCTGCATTCGTCCTTTTGAATAAGTAGAAAGACGAATGAAACCCCGGTGGAATGTTTTCATCTCTTCCACTCATTACAACTCATAAATTGCGCTGGAATGCGAGCGAGCGTGCTCCAACCCGTTCGACAACTGCACGACGACACCTTTCATAACTTCGGTCCCGGCTCCATGGCGAGTGGGACCGGAAGCACGTTGTAAAACTTTGGCTTTCGAATTTCCCCAACCCCACCCGACCCTGCTCCATCCACCACCCATGGGATTGGCCGAACAACCAAGATCAGCACGATCTTCATCACGATGTCATCACGAATGGCACAAATACAGTGCGACAACTTGCGCAAACAACTCACGTGCACCAATACAAAATACCGCTTCGGCAAGAAAACACGGTTGCACCGTACAATTCACCACACTCACCACCGTACCACCACCGCGTTCGCTAACGTTCAAAGTAGGCGACGTCACGCACCCATCGTACCGATGCACCTTGCCGGCAGCAGGCGATAACCGCATTCCGCAAAACAACTTTTCATCCTTTAATGCGATGGAAGCGAAAATAGGGTACCGGTGCACACAACATAAATTTTCCCGCAAACGAACTCTCTCTCTCTCTCTCCCACACACACTCATACGTGCGCGCGGGACTTCCGGGTCTCGGTAGCACAGAGGTTCGGAGGAACGGATGCATCGGTGCATATTAAATTTCGCAAGTTCCTCTCGTTCCACCTTTCGACGGGCGAGCGGGACTGTATGTGTGTGTGTGTGTTTGTGTGCGCGGCTAGAAAAACACACACACACCCCGAACAAGGGGCTTGCTCGAAATGAACGTCGGTGCAGTCGCAAAACTCAGTAATGGCATGGAGCACTTTTCCACGCCGTGGCAGACATGGCTGTTTAATCGGATATGGCGGAAGCAAATTACACTTCATGGAAGCAACTCTTGCCACCGGGCGGGCACCGAACTAGATAATCCGGTGCACTCCATCAACAAGGCGGCAGCAAGGCTTATAACGACAGTTTAGTAACCGATGCAAAGTGTAGATTATGCGTAAAGTTGATCGAAAATGGCATCGAATTCGTGTCCGAATCGGAGCTGCCCACGGTCAGTCAGTAGTTAATTGCACCGTACTACATTAGCTTTTATCTCATGGATCGATTGTATTTCTAAAATAATAGAAAATATTTAATCAAATCTCGTTTTCTTTTATGTGAAATTACATTAATTAAGTGACGACATTATCAACCCTCTGCGCCAGGGCCCGAAGCCATCCTAGCGCCGGATTCCTAGCTCATATTGTTTGAGTTACTGAGATTAGCGCCAGAACAATAGAACCAGCTGGGGACCAAAGCACAAACAATACCTGTCACTCATCCTTGGATGCCGATGTCAAAATCTAGGAATCAATAAATAACAACCGTGACGTAGGTAGGGTTGATTGTTTCGAACAAAACTCTCCCCCCACCGCGGGCATTATCCCTA
>JXWZ01005029.1:0-24156 GCA_000956215.1 Anopheles farauti No. 4 | reverse complement strand
ACTTAGTTGTTTTGTGAGTTTGATAATGTTTTTGAACTTTTATTTAGTTATTTATTATTCTAACCCATATTCATGTTTTAAATCTGTGGTACCAGAACCTGATAACTTGATAACCAATAAAAATGTACAGTGTGTTGTATAAGTTGTTACGTTGCACACGGTTAAATATTTTTATATTATTTATATTTTTATATTATCAATTTTTCTTTAGAAATATTCAATTATTGTTGCATATTACAAATTTAGAGTTTATGTTTTTGCATGTTATGGCAATACATTTCTAGTCGTACAGCAAAACCTCAAATGTAACCCCCCTTTGACCCATGGTTTCTGATTGACCCATGGCAATCATGGTTTCTGTTGTTTGGCGTTAGCTTTGACTTTGACCCACACATAACCTTCAACCGGTGACATTACTTCCTTCTGCAGAGCATCCATGTTCGTAGTATTCGATAATGCATTACACCAGTATTGCAATGATAACGGATTTACTCATAGTTATGCAATATAATGAACGTTTGAACGTTGGTACCTCCTGGCCAAGTTGGTAGCTCCATGTAGTTCACCGAGTTTCACTTTTACCGGCGTACAAAGGGTGCCGTGTATCGCGTGGCTTATGATATCCAGCTTATGTAACAGCCAAGAGGTCTGACCAAATCAAACCAAAGGATGGCCAAAAAATATAACATCGACCGTAGTACGGTGCCGATTGTCTACCGAAATAACGCCGGTCGAATTAACTGGCCGACCTAGTGCGTGTGTGTGTGTCTCTCCCTGCGCCTAGGGCGAACGACACGCGCACTACTTTTGCCGGACCCAGGACCCGAATTCGGTTGGCAAGTTAACGTTGTGAATTTTTAATCACATTATTATGAGCCCATCGTGGCCATTATGGGTAAGTGAGGACGTGGGCGTACTATGCGTAGTTGGTCGTCGATTGATTTGGTTTGGGGTTTTTGCGTGTGTATGTCACCTTATGAACTAACGATTCGTCATAAACGAAACGGGCCACCGATGCGCGCTGTGCGGAGGGAGGATTTTGTTCCGATGCACCAGTTCGGTTGTGGAAACTTCCTTTATAAACCACCGTCCGGTGGTCCAGAGGGTATCAAAACAATTCCAAACATCATCCAGTGTGGTGAAGCATTTCGTCGTCCAGTTGTGTGCGGTACAGTTCTCACAGAAAGCTTAAAATGAAGGTGAGTTGGGAGTGAAATTGTTCCTTCGATTTGGCACAGAATGGTCACGCTAATGAGAACTTGGTTTCGGTTGTTCTTTCGCAGTTCGCCGCGATCATTGTTTCGCTCGGTGTTGCGGTAGCGATGTTCGGAGCACATGCAGCGGTTGTGCCGGTAGCACCAGCTGTGGCTGTCAGCACCAACTACGATCCACTGCCACAGTATACGTACGCGTACAACGTGCAAGACGCACTGACGGGCGACAGCAAAAGCCAGCAAGAGACGCGAGATGGCGACATCGTACGAGGTTGGTTTCGATGTTCGAACGACTGCACGAATCTGTTCGATCGTTTCGATTCGAGCAGCTATGGGGCTGCCCGGTGTTCGGGTTCGAACTCGGTGCGGTTTTAACGCTCTTTTTCCTTTCTGTTCGTTTCGTTTAGGCTCGTACTCGCTGGTCGAACCGGACGGTACTTTGCGCACTGTTATCTACACGGCTGACCCGGTCAACGGATTCAACGCCGTGGTCCAGCGTGGTCCGCTCGTCCCGAAAGCCGTCGTTCCGGTTGCCGCAGGGCCAGCGGTCCTCGCACCAGCCCCGGTAGTTGGGCGTGTGTTGGGCTAGTTCTTTTCCGCCGGCCAAACCGTCTGCTAGGATAATTTAGTTCGATTCGCTTTATTCGTTCGTTTTTGTTGTGTTTGTACAGACTGAAATAAATAAACCAAGAAGTATACCATTGTTAATATCTCAACCCAAGGAAAATGTTTTCGTTGATATATGAGCACAATTATTAACATGTTAAGGCACTTACGCACGGTCTAAACCAGCTGATGCAATTCGGTCGCTGAAATGATCATATTCGGGTAGCCGTTCAGTGACCTATCCCAAGGTTTACGACGATTGGCACAACCGACTGGTTTAGGATATTTTTGCTAATTAATCGGTTTGCTCGTTCATTTGCGAAAACGTAACGAATTGTGCTTGTATCGCGACGTGCCGATGGGGTAATATTTTACAATCGTTTATGAAGTTTCGTTACGAATGACATGTACCATGTTTGGAAATTGTGTTCGCGGCAATCGCCTTGTTGATTATTTAATCAATAATTAAACGAACAACTATGCATACCTGCAAACTATAAAAAATGCATATAATAAAAATATAAAATATCGCTGCTATAAATAATTCGAACGAACTTATTCTAGATGAACGATCGTAATTTATTTTTTAAACCTAAAAATGTTCTGTCGAAGTAAAGATGAACTTGCTCGGCAATATATGATTTTGTTAACCTATTGTTAAGACTAAATATTTTGGTACGAATTTGTATAAATAACTTGTTGCATCCTGCACCATCAGGGATGTATGAATTTATTATTTATTGCATTTAATAATACGAAAAAAATCTTTTTCTTTTTTTCATCCATCAATTTTGTTTTTTTTTTAATATTTTTTTAAGTGGAACTCTGTTGTAGTTGTACACTTTTTCTATTGGCTTTTTCATCTCCCATGTTGAAAGACTGACTTAAGCGGGGTTTGTTCTTTCAATTTGTAAATTTAACTGCACTTTCTGTTTTTCATGCATCATATTCGTTTACTTTAGTACAAAGTGACCACGTAGTGCATTGATCTGTGCTTTTTGCAGTGAAGCCACGAAAGCGCCACGAAAGTAGAGAAACGAACAAACGAGTCAATTAAAATAATGCTCAGAACGATCTCAATTCGAGATCGTTTGCTCGGCTACACACGTATTGCGCAATGGTTGGTGCCGGTGCGACACGAACGTAACTGGATATCCACCAAGCGTATGGAATCTATCGAAACACCCCGCATGCCATTCTTGTAGCGACATCAGCAGCCTCGGTAGCTGCAGCAGCAAACGGTACCGACCATTCCTTTCTCCCGCATCCCGCCCACCTTATACCCACCCGGCATCGTTTAACGTTCTGTTCGAACATATCTGCCCAACTCGCCGCGCTTCTGATCTGGTGACATCGATGTGCCAAGCTTTGATGAACGCGACCGCGCGGCCACACTTTTCCACCGGCGGTAGAAATAATTCAAGAATACATGATTTAATTAATCGCGCTTTATGCGCACGGTTCGTGCAACGCGGCGAACAGCAACGGTGGGGAGGAAAGCTGAGACTGAGAGAGTGAGAGATAGAGAGAGAGAGAGAGAGAGTGGGAAAAATAAAAACGACGTTTAACTAGTTCACTGTGTCAATTTTCCTCGGCGTTCTCTGCGCAAAGATTGTTGAACTAATTCAGGCCCTGGGTCCGACGGTCCAGCTGCCCGGCGCACTTTCAACCTGCCCGGTATTGGGAAAGACCGACAAGCGGCGTCCGTTCGATCAGCTGTTTACCACCGAACCGTGTTTGTGTGTAATTGAACCTGTCCAGGGTCCAGTGCGGTCCGGTGGCGACAAACTATTCCATTGACGTCGTCGTGCCGAACGCGTTTTAAGTGACCTGGGCAGGCTGGCAGGGGGACAGAAGGGAGGCAAGGGGTGAGTCGATGCCAGCATCCCCGTATGCCTGCAGTCCCGCTTTTTTGCTTTCTTCTACGTCATCCGGCTCCCTTCGTGTGCACATGCGATGCATGGTCGAAGGGTAACGCAACCTGGGCGGTGATTTAATGGAGAGTTTCGAAACGAACCTAAATCGATTATGCGATTATAGTACGGCTTGAAAATTAATCTCTCCATAAGTGGCTATTGTTATAAATTAGCTTTGTGAGGCTAGTTCTAAAAATGGACAATCTATCCTGGGTTATGCAGCATGTCACATAGCTACTACGTTTAAGCTACTCCGTTTCTTCTAAAAAAATGGGTAATTTTGAATTCAATTATTCGTTGACTTATATGTTGAACTTGTGTTATGTTAATGTGTGATATTAAAACAATTAGTGTGAGTAAATAATCCAATAATAGTAAAAAATGGTAATAATAATCCATTATAGTAAATAATCCTATGAGTAAATAACCCAAAATAATATTTCTATAAAAACTGGTCTTAACGGATAGCAGAAACTTCATTTTTTCAAAGAACTTCTTTTTCATCCAACGCGTACCCCACATCCAACATGTGTTTCTGTCGCGTACGAAGCAATCTTCCACAGTGAAATGATCTATTTTACATCAAAATCAAACTGGAGCGCAGAACATGGTGGTGGTGGAAGCGCGGAACATACGCACATATGCCGTGCGCCAGCCATCAAACCTGTCCGCGGCGGCTGTGGTGGGAAAAACAAAACCCACACGCGTCCTCCACCGCATCATGCAACACGGCACGACGAGCGCAGAACAAACGGAGCGCAAGCAAAAAGCAGCACCTGCACCTGTGGATGGAACGAAACGAAAGGGAAAACAAACCGGGTGTTGCGGGTGCCCAAACCGAGCAGGCTGCCCAGCGACCTCCGTCTGCTGCCTTGTACGTTTTGGGGTGGCAAGTTGCCAGCGCCGAGGCTTTTTTCTCTCTTCTTTCTAACCCAACCACCGTCGCCGGCATCTGTCAATCTGTGGCGCAGCATCCGCGGACGTCTCCGACGCGGCGACTGCTGCACTGGGGGAGAAGGTGTGTATTTATAGGAGCGCACGGATCGTCCTGAAGTCATACCAAAGAACAACCTTGCCCGGTGCAGCAGCTGTGTAACACCCGTCCAGGGAGAAGACTGGTGCGAGATTTACCCGTGCAGTTTCGGTGAAACGCGTGGTGAAAAGGTGGTGCCTCAGTGGATCAGTTCAGTGAAAAGTTCTAGCGAAACAACGGAAAAGTAATACAATGATTTCGAAGGTGAATAATACATCGAATCGAGAGGATGTCCAGAGAGTGTGCATATGGCCCGGTTTTACCTGGATCGATGTTCCCAGTGGAGCTAAATTTGCTTTTTTTTCCATACGTTAAGAAGTGAAGTTAGAGTTAGAGTTAAAGTGGCTTTGGCTGGCTCGACCGAAGGGATCGTATCGTACCGGGTAGAACGTGGCAGTGGCGCACTAAAAGCAAACGTTAAAGTAAACTCCGCTCAACAGCTCCACTTATGTTAACTTCGTGAACTTCTCCCGACTCCTGCAGGTGCTGTTCGTTGCGTCGTTGGTGGCTGCGGCGGTCGCGTCGCCCGTTTACGGACCACTCTCCTACGGACCGGCGCTCTCGTACGGATACGCGGCCAAAGCGATCCAGCCGCTGCACACGGTTGCGGCCGCACCGGTGCTGCACGCTGCACCAGCCGTCGTCGCCGCCGCTCCGATCCTGAAGCACGTCGAACCGTACGATCCGAACCCGCACTACAGCTTCAGCTACGGTGTGTCCGATCCGCACACCGGCGACTCGAAGCACGCGGAGGAAACGCTCTCGAACGGTGTCGTCCACGGTAGCTACTCGCTCACCGAACCGGACGGTACGATCCGGAAGGTGACGTACACGGCCGACAAGATCCACGGCTTTAACGCGGTGGTGGAGAAGAGTGGCCACGCCATCCACACGGCACCGGTGCTGAAGAAGGTGGTGGCAGCCGCCCCGCTCGTACACGCCGCCCTGCCGTACTATCATCACTGAGCCCCCGGGCAAATGCGGACCCTTCGGTGCGGTTCGGATCGACACCGAGTTTTGCTGTAGATACGCACATTTAGCTTTTAGGTAATTGCAATTACGATAGTAAAACCAGCTGAGCAAGATTAAGAAATAATAAATAAAAATACCAAAAAAAAAAACAAACTTTAAATAGCGCTGTCAATCTTTCTCCCAACCTCTCGAGTTGCACAAATATGCGACACGGAAATGGAGTATAGATTATAAACGTAGATCGTCCAGACGGTTTGTTTTTTGTTTTTGTTACGATAGAACATACGCTTGGAGCGAAAGAATCCACCTCTGTCCTCTATCTTCTCAATAAAAAAATACATGATTTCACAGTAAAAAAAAAAAAACTCCAACTCAAGTGTCGCTTATGTTGCGTAGCTCGCGTTCAGGCAAGGGTACGTGCATGGAATTTACAACACTTTTTGCTTATTGTTTTCGCCCGGCTTATCTCCAGCGCACGGTTTCTTCACACTTCTTCTATTTAATGGCTCAATTATGCTTTTTAAAGTAACAACATCCTTCGCGGCGGTTAGGTTCCCATGGCCTACTTTAGGTACGGTGCTGCGTGCAGAATGAAGGTATAACCGGGCTGTAGAAGACCTGGAAGCTTAGCAGAATGGGGTTGCCAAAGCTGAAACGTTCACGCATTAGGATCTACCCTTTGGAGGCTGCAGCCATATCGTGCGTGAGAGCCTTACGCGTGGAGTTTGTCCGGTGCACAGGTTTTAGCTTTAATTAAGGCTTTCGCTAGCACAGCGGCGGCCGTTGCGCAAAAGTGTCGCCGGTAAGTGTCGCTCACAATTGGGTCGGTATGGTTGGAGCGATTTGCACGCATCGATCTACGTTCGACGTCAACAAACGTCGACCGCGAACTCATAACCCGTACCGGTTCTGGCTTATATAGGATGCTATGGTTCGATCGACTTTGTGCGCGTGCGGCCTCAGCGTCACCGTGAATATCCTCCGGAATTCGTGCCATCTCCTTCCATTGCACGCGTAGTTCCCCCTGCAGCTGGCACAAAATGCGCCGCCACCGCCATACCATTTTACGCAACAAGTCTCAGCAAGCGTGGACGGTTAATGCTGGTGCGTGACCACACGGGGGCCACTAGACGACATTGCCTATGCACGGGCTGCCAGGCCAGGTAGTACACGGGCAATCTAGGCCAGATACACGCCGTGTGTTTGTGGACGTTCGATGTTTTTTTTTTAAAGTCATAGGCTTCTCAGCAAATTGAAATTCTCAACCATAAACTCCTCCTTTCCGCCGGGCAGTTGATCGGGATTTGGGCGAAAGAGTGCACTCTTTACCAGCCCCCCCCCCTTATCTCCAAAGCACTCCCACTTCCCCTTCCCACGAGGCCTGTCAGGAATGCGTATGTGTCTACGTATCGTATCGAAAATATTCATTACCATTCGGTTCGAATTTATCGTACGTCGGGCGGTCCATATGAATGACAATTCACTTTCAGCAAACGGTCCGCTGCGCCTGGTGGCATCAAGGGGGTCTCAGTTTTCCAATACCTAGTGATGGCCGGTTACGGATTTGTGTTCGGTTCGGGCGATGACTAACCGAGGATGGGCTGATTGGTTGCAGGTGTTATTGGAGCAATTTACACGTCAGTGTGAAAGTTCCCGAAGCATGCATCTTTGAAATGTAGTGGCAGTGATTTAAGGTGTTGATTGTCGAACCTCAGTTGATGTGGTTATTAAGGATTGTCAACTTAGTATCGTTGCTTCCATTGACCGACTTTAAATCAATCTAAAAAATTGCTAACCTCCAACACTATACTGAAATCAGTGGTTTGACGATCACCCTAAACAGGTTGTTTTCGTAATCTCCCGTAAAATCGTAAATTAAATGAATAAGCAGTAGCATAGACTAAAACGTACAAAAGTTTGCTAAGTTTCTTTTGTTTTGTTGCTCTCAAGTTGTTAGATAGCGCACACACATTTCGGAGCGTATTATTTCTTGTCCTGGTATCAGTGCATTTTTCACTGCACTGTTTGTTACACGAATGCCTTTTTATTTCGAAGCCGATCTTGTCAGCCGATTTAACCGATCTTGTTAGATTTATCAACTGCGCAACAGCTATGAATCTCCTGGAACGTTTCAATATTTGTCGGTTGACTAAGGCAGCAAATGCAGGACTTTTGATCTGGATCTTTAACATGTTTGATGCTCTCAAATTCTTCATTCGTATAGTTTGTCTTGGGCAACCAGTACTCTTAGGTGTACTTTTGCATATGTCTTAAACAAAGCGTTTAACTCGTATCCTGGAGCTGATTGTCTGATTAAATATGCATTTGTGAGTAGATCGTAAAAATATGATCCTTCGTAGATGTTACAAAACGAAAATGCATCTCTGCGAGTGCTTCCTTTTTCTTTACCGTCGTTCTTTTTCTCGTATTGGTCAATGCTGACTAACTTTGGCTGCCATAGTACCTTCACTTGGTGCAGTATCCATAGCAACCATTTTAGTTTTGCTATGTTGCCATGCAAACAATGCATTTTTTATATATTTCATAAAGGCGGACCGCATAAAACATATTATACTTTAAATATAAATTCTGAATGTTCGTCGTTAAATGTCGCTTGCATATTAAAATTTTATTAAAATTTAAATCTATTTTATTATAACGCAACAGTTTATGTGCCGTTTCATGTTGGAAAGGTCTGCTAGTAACCTAAATCTGTCCATATCCTTTTTGTGCAGAAGATTTCAGCTGCATCATTCTCTTTATGAAGTATTCATGTAACAATCAACCAAAGAGCGCACTTATTGTCATGCCTTTTGTTCCGAATCCAACCTGCCTGCGCATCGCGCTTTCCACTAATGAATCATTAGTCTTTCCGCGGGTTACCTAACCCATCCAGCTGACCTTGAATTGTTCAGCTTTTCGCACCGCCTGCCCTGGTTCGACCCCGGAGCAAGCTCTACCCTACCGCATGGCGCATCCCACGGGGAAAGACAAAACTTTCCGCGAATTCTGTACCGTTGCCGTTCCCGTCCACCCACGCCGAAGGCGAAAGCCACGTTTCACCAAAACCCGTCCCCGACCGGCGCAACCGTCTGTGGCCACCTGCGCATAGTAACAAGTGCGCCCGTCTGCAGCCGCGTGCCATATGTCTCGCGTGTCACGGTGCAAGCGAAACTCGAACATATCGTCCACCTCGCACAATGGTGAACCGTTGCCGTGAAGACGACGGCGGTGACGGCGATGAGTCCGATGGGTAAATTCGGTGCGTGCGCGGAATCGTCGATAAGGAGCGCCGCGCGAAAAAGACACGAAGAAAGGCCGTACGCGTTTTGGCCGCGTCGAACGGGACGGCCTTAATATCTGGCCGTCATCGTCGGGCGGGGTAGGAGAGGAAGCTGAGGAAGAGGCGGTATGTAAATGTCGTCCGTTTACCTCCCCACCCCCGCCCCGGGGATATATGCGGGCCGAGCCATGGTGGATCGTCGATCGAATTCGGATTTGATTTTGTGGTATAAAAACCATTCGCTACCATCGATCGGTACGTCAGTCAGTTGCGCTTCACTTCACTAAACAGTGTGAAATTTCACTACCCCCAAGCCTACAATGAGTTTGCTCAAAGTAAGTGTTCGCTTTCAGCCGTTCGTCCGTGGAGTTTGCTGTGTGCGGAAAGCGGTGCAAGAAAGTGTCGAGTCGCTGGTTCGCAAGCGTTTGCGTGTGTTCTGATCCTTTCCCCCATTTGCACCAAATCCCAAAATCTTAGGTTGCCGTTTTCGCCGCCCTAGCCCTGTGCGCTAGCGCTGAGCCTAAAGCAGATCCGGCGTTGCTGGCCGCTCCCGTAGCGGCACCGCTCGCCTACTCGGCACCGCTCGTTCAGGCACCCGTTTACGCTCGATCCTTCGCTGCCGCCGCCGCCGCTCCGCTCGCCTACACCGCTCCGGTTGCCTACAATGCGCCGGTTGTTGCCCGTGCCGCTTACGCTGCTCCCGCACCGCTTGCGTACACCGCTCCGGTAGTGGCCCGTGCTGCTCCGGTTGTTGCTGCCCCCGCTGCCTACACCGCGCCGGTTGTGGCCGCCGCTCCGGCCGTCGTAGCTGCCCGTGCCGCTCCGGTCGTCGCTGCTGCTCCGGTTGTGGCCGCCGCTCCGGCCGTCGTTGCTGCCCGTGCCGCTCCGGTCGTCGCTGCCGCACCAGTGCAGGCCGAGTTCACCGATGCCTACCCGCAGTACCAGTACGCGTACAACGTCCAGGACACGCTGACCGGTGACTCGAAGACGCAGGAGGAAACCCGCGACGGTGACATCGTGAAGGGATCGTACTCGCTGATCGAACCCGACGGTTCGCGCCGCATCGTCAACTACTACGCCGACCCGATCAACGGTTTCAACGCGGTGGTGCAGAAGGACATCCCGGTGGCCGTCGCTACGCCCGCTGTTGCCGTCGCTGCCAAGACCGTTGTTGCCCCGGCCGTCGCCGCCAAGGCCGTCGTGGTTTAAGTGCGAATCGAACGCCTCGCTTAGTCCCGATGATCGCCGCGTGTAAATAGGACCATGCTCGAGCTGTAAATAGTGCCTGCCAACGCCTGCCAATCCCTGCGGTATACAGCCAACAACGGATCTGTGTGCAAACTTTGATGCATTCATCCATTTGTACATAATTTCCACTGTCCCGATTGTAAAGCACTTCCACTCCACTCACTGACTTCCCACGCAACCTTTGCACTATCCCCGCACCGATACTCCCACACCAGTCCAATGCTCCTATTCCAAACATCCATCCCTTATTCCTGATCCAAAACATTCGCGTCCGTTTTTTTGTTTTTGCAAAATTGTTGTAAGAATGTGAAAAGAAATACAAGAAAGCTTGTTTTTGTAATGAATTGAAATGTTGGTGTGTTGTTTTTTGTTTTTCTGTCTTCTTTTGTATTTACTTTTAAGCTATGCGAAAAAAAAAACAATTATATACCTATCTTTGTTTTCTAACTAAGCTCAACTAAGTCTAATAAGCGTGCTTCTTTCTTGCAATTCATCTCCATAGAACCATAGATGAAGAGTACTGGCGTTTGTCACATCACGAGAACGTCGCCCGCATGCGCTTGAAGCTGGAACCGGACCTTTACCACGATCCTCACACAGCGGCCGCCAACTTACGTGACAACACTACCTCCACCTCGCAGAGTCGGCGGCTTTCTTCGGAGCTTGGCTCAACGTTTGCTCCGGCCGCGATCGGTGAAGAGAACGCCGACGAGGAGATGCTTCTGTTGGAGGAGGAAATGCGGAACAGCATGGAGCCGCAAGTGTGAGTGTTAGCTAACCCAATGACAACCAAAATATGCGTAACAATTACATGACATTGCCTTTTCGACTCTCTCGACAGCCCGGAAACGTCGGGTCGGGAGAAGATTGTCATCTCACAAGAATGTGAGTTGATTACGTTGATGACACGCGTCCGGGGACGGTTCGATCTCACGACCAGCCAGCTGATGTTCACCGAAATCGCAGTCCTCAAGGATGATGGACAGCGGCACGATTTCAAGTTTCCGATCGGGCAGCTTCGGGAGCTGCACTTGCGGAAGTACAATCTACGCCGCAGCGCGCTCGAGATGTTTCTGATCGATCAGACCAGCTACTTCCTCAACTTCACGACCCGGACGCGTAACAAAATATTCACTAAAATTCTTAGCCTGCAGCCGCCAAACATACTGTACGGTTCGGGGCGTTCACCGGCGGAGTTGCTGAAGTCGTCTGGTTTGGCGCAAAAATGGGCCAACCGAGAGATAACGAACTTCGAGTATCTGATGCACCTGAACACAATTGCCGGTCGGTCGTACAACGATCTGAGCCAGTATCCGGTGTTTCCGTGGATTCTGGCGGACTACACGAGCGAAGTGCTCGATCTGAACGATCCGAAATCGTTCCGGGATCTCAGCAAACCGATCGGGGTGGTGAATCCGAAGAACGAAGCGGAGGTGCGCAGCAAATTCGACGGTTTTGAGGATCCGTCCGGGATGATTCCGAAGTTCCATTACGGTACGCACTACTCCAACTCGGCCGGCGTGCTTCACTATCTGATCCGCGTGGAACCGTTCACCTCGTTGCACATCGAGCTGCAGAGCGGACGGTTCGATGTTGCGGATCGGCAGTTCCACTCCATACCTCAGACGTGGAAGCTGCTGATGGACAACCCGAACGACGTGAAGGAGCTGATACCGGAGTTTTTTTACTTTCCGGAATTTTTGAAAAACATGAACCGCTTCGATCTCGGCGTGCTGCAGATGACGAAGGAGAAGGTGGACGATGTGGTGCTACCGCCCTGGGCGAAGACGGCGGAAGATTTCATCGCCATCCATCGGCGGGCGCTCGAGTCGGAATACGTGTCGCAGCATCTGCACCACTGGATTGACCTAATTTTCGGCTACCGGCAGAAGGGTCCGAAAGCGGTGGAAGCGCTGAACGTGTTCTACTACTGCTCGTACGAGGGTGCTGTTGATCTGGACAAAATAGCGAACCCGATCGAGCGTGAAGCGGTCGAGGGGATGATAAACAACTTCGGACAGACGCCTTCGCAGCTGTTGCGTGATCCCCATCCACGCCGGCTATCACTCGACGAGCTTACGATTCGGCTGTTAAAGCTGGAGCTGCGTCGACCCGATCTGACGCTGATTCTCGATCGCGTGCAGTGTATAGCGTGTGAACTATCTACCGACAAGGATCCAGTCGTCTATCTGAGCACGCCCAAGAGCCCACCACGATCGTTCCTGCAAACGAGCCCGGACATGCTGATCACGGTGACGAAGGCGGGTATACTCGGTTGCCATAGCTGGATGTCGTTCGATAAGGAGCGTGGTTTTCTGCTTGAGATCGATGCAACGACGCTGAATCTAAAGTGAGTAGTATATGTGTGTGAGAGAGATAGTACAAAATATTGTTACTACCGTTCTGATAAAAAATGCGCAACTTACGTATTTTGCAGAAATCGAAAGAAACTAATCGGCCCGTTCCATCCGTCGATAACGTTGAACTCCAAGCTGTTTGCCGTTAGCATAGATGCGAAATATATTTATGCCGGAGGCATCTGGGACAATTCGGTGCGAGTGTTTAATATGGCCCGAGGAAAGGTTGTTGCCTCTGCCATCAACCATTTTGGTGAGTTGTGATCGATACCATTGAGATATGGTACATTTCTTTTAGAAATTCAGTTAGTAGCTTCATCACAAACGTGGTTAGCAAAGACAAACACCTTTCAAACACCTTGGACACAAACCTTAACGTTACCAAGCCGACTTCTATTTCAGCCTTTGTCGTCTTTTTATTTTTACGAAAAACTGATTTTATGCTCTTTACCTCTCTTTACCCTGCAGACGTGGTAACCTGCATTGCAATGGATAACTGTGGTTCGTATCTCGTGACTGGTTCGAAGGATTGCACATGCGTAATCTGGTCGCTTAGCACCGGTACCACCGTCGGTCAGCCGACAATTTCAAACCTCCAACCAAACACCGCTGCGCTGAACCAAAACCTAGCGGGGAACGTGGTGGGCAGCGCAAATGTTGTACATCTTACCAACAACCTCACTCCGAAGCCAGTGCACACGCTGTACGGGCACGATGATGCCGTATCATGCGTGGCGATCATGACCGAACTGGATATCGTCGTTTCTGGCTCGTTGGTATGAAGCGCTGTTTTGGAAATCGTTAACGAACTCTATCAACTTGTTATGTTCATTATCTGTCTTCTACACAGGATGGCACTGTCAACGTGCATACAGTGAAGAATGGACAATTTATCAGGACAATAAATCCCATCGGTTGTACGGGTTGCAGAATTGAAGTATCTTTCATCACTCTATCCTATCAGGGTTTGTAAAAACTGCAAAAAATGCCACATGTTTGCATTATTTGCTTACTAGATGTTGTTTTCTATTTAATTAAACTAGGTCATATCGCTTTCTCCGCACTCGATGACACGTCGCATTCGGTGCACGTGTTCAGCATAAACGGAGTCAGTCTGGGTTCGAAGTACGTGTCCGGCCGGGTGACTGGTCTGACCTCGGCATCCGACTATCTGGTAGTTTCTGACGACGCTGGCGATGTTACCATGAGCCGATTGTACGGGTAAGAGCCTCAAAATCAGGTCACGATTGTTGGCTCATTTGTGTTATCATTTTTTTTTATTCTTAATTTAGATTAAAGCCTATATTCGACATTCCTCTGCACGTCCCAACGCAGACGGTCGTCGGAACGGTGGGCAACACGCATCTGCTAGCCCCGCTACGGGATGGAAGCTTGGGCGTGATCGGGATACAACAACCAATCCCATATAAAAAACACACAGTGTTGAATGTTTAATCTTCCACAAGCGTCTGCAAGTTGTTGTCACCAGTATTTAAGTTTCTTTCGCTAACGCACAGTCAGTATTTAAACTTAGCGATTTGTCTTCAACTGTATTAGTCTCTGTCAGATTAAAATATTTTTTATTTTTGAGGTATCAATTGGCGCTAAACGTTTAAAAGCATAAGTTAGATTTGGTTGGTTCGTTTTGTTATGTAATTAGCTAATAGAAAATTTGATTTATTTACACGAAAATTTGTCCTTTTTAGACTTGTTGACAGCAAAACCGATAGAAAATCGCATTTTCTCCTCAGAGTAATCGAACTCAGAAACTTATTCCCGTCCTGCATTGTATCGTGGCGACAGAGAAATTATTATTTACGCAATACTAAACCAATTTTAAGACAACCGCATTAGGCACATATTAAATATCATAGTGTCAATGTTGACCATATGTTGTTATAGATGAATGTGAAGTCGAGTTGTTGTTTTGGGTAGCATAATTTGACAAAAAAAAAACGAATGGATTGATTAAAAGTAGACGCACTGTCGATAAAGGGCAGCAAAGAGTGTATCGGAACCCGTACTACGTCATACTTTAGTCAACACTTTAAACGCTTTCCCACGAGTTGTACATGCTAAAACATTTTGAACCAAGCGTTACCTTTTCCACGTAATTGTCCAACTAGTGCGTGCATTCTTGGATTGCTTTATAGAGAGATAACATTCCACACAGGAATGAAAATAACTGGATTTTCCAAATACAGTTTATTTTTTAATATCCTTTTAAACTTTCTACCCGTATCTATTCCATATTAAACGAATAAAATGTACTTCCACAAGCAAACCCCCTTTCGTTTATATTGTTTATGCCACGAGATATCAACTGCTGCAAAGTAAAGTGTTTTGATTTTGCTTGTTGTAGTTTTCGTTGTTTGTTAAATTCGTGTAATATCGTTGAACATCAGATTTTGTTCTTTTTCATTTGAATGTATATAGTCGACATAATATTTAAAACAATAGTTTATCAAACATCCGCATGTAGCGCTAGCAGTGTAAATCATGGTTACAAACCATGGGAGAGTACAAAGCACAACGCTTAAAAGCTCTAAAAAAAGCGTTTTCGTAAACACTTCACCATTGGTTGAAAATTGGATCATATACTTTTTCTTATGAATTATGCAATAAGTTCTACCAATTTTTTACTTAATTTAAATATTCGACAAAAATCTGTTTTTGTGTTTTCCAACTATGCTCAAGGAGTACAGTGTGAAACACAGTCGTAATTAGACGTACGCAAAAAGAAACAAACTATGCTTGGAATATGCAAAAGTTATATTAAATATTACGCGTTGCAATATGAAACGTATGAAATCGATTGCGCTGTTGAATGATGATCTCTATGAATTTATCGAAAAATAAATTTAAATAAAAAATACACTCCGCACATTCATCCATAGCCATCCGTATCAATACGACAAAGACTGATTGATAACGAGACTCTGCTGTGAATAGCTTCGATGATCATTTCATTACCGCCAGACTGATTAGCACGGTTTTACGCATTTTTGAATTTTCTACACCCAGCAATTTGGTTCATCTTCGCACTGGTCCATCGACTCCAATCAAACTCCATCATTTAATCTTCATTTCGGCTCATTACGCGGTACGAAACAAGCGCCATGGGTCATTAGATGGATAAAGCTCCGATAGAATCATGGAAGGGAACACATCGTCAGCAAGCCCGGAGGCCTTCGACAGCCGTTGAAAATAAAAATCCGTATGCCATGGAACAACAACACCTTGCTCCATAATGGATTTTCCGATCCATCAAGCATGCGACTACACCTACCCCAGCACCTGTAACAGTGAGAATCGTTCCTATCCAAATCCTGCGTCGAAAGTATGATGACTTTAATCGTCGCCGGTTCGAGCGCTAACTTTCCCAAGGCCCGTGTCCTGACCATTCGTTGGCACGTCTGCCTGTTGGCGAGCAGTAGGCTTTACTCCCATTGATAACGTGCCGCGCAACAGCGCATGACAGCGCCCCGGTGTGTATGTGTGACGGCCGAAGCAAACCCGACTGTGCACGTGGTTTGAATCAACAGGGACCGCTGGATTACAGCAGGCGGCAAACAGGATTCGATATTCCCGTCAGTTGCACGGTAACTTTCATCGTCGACGGTCGGTGGTCGTCCACCGCACTGGGGAGAGGGGTCTTCTTCCACCGGGGAACCTCGCGTTTCTGCAGACTCAATCCTTTTGGCGCCTCAACTCATTACACCTGCTATCGGAGGTGAAGTTTTACACCACATAAAGCCGTACACCGGAAACGGGGGAAAAAAAGGTGCTTCGAAACCACCGGATGACGATGCCGTCTGGGTGAGGCTGATTGGCAGTGTGTGCTTCTTTACTGTGCACTGCGTGCTTGGAGAGGGAGGGGAGTTCGGGGGAGTTTGTGTATTTAATAGTCGGAGATGGATCATTCCACTTTTTTCCGCAACCACAAAAGCCACGAAGAATTCATTAATCAATTTGCCTGCCAATATTTGCCGACGTGAGTGGAGTGGAATTTCGGTGCGGACGATGCGGAGTGTAAAATGAAAATGAAAATTTAAGCAGGCTTTGAGGTGTTCGGTTGTGCGTGCGTGTGTGTGTGTGTGTGTGTGTGTGTGTGTGTGTGTGTGTGTGTGTGTGTGTGTGTGCACGTGTGTGTGGCTTAGAATCCAAATACTGCGAGCCCCCAGCCCTTATCAACCTGCCGCGCAGTGCCTGTGGTGCCCCGGTGCAAACGGAAGGAATAAATCTCGCTCGCGTTCAATTTTTTCCTCCCCCTGCTGGTGTTGGTGATGGTTTTATTGTGCTTCCGTCACGGTTGCTCACATCCGTTCGTTCGTGCCGGAAGTGTCCTGTGTGTGTGTGTGTGTGGTGATGGCGCAAAAAAAAAGGCAAAGGGAGGAAGTGAGAGAAGAAAAATTAGATGAGCAAACTAAATCATCAGCGGGGTGCCATCGAATGTTGGAAACGTCCATCATCGTGATTGAACGACGAAAAGGAAAGCGAAAGGCAGCGCGTGTGGCAAGATTAATCGTCAAACCCAAGAATCGGAAGCAATTGTGCAGCGAAGTTTCGACTTTGTTCCGCCGTGAACAATTGTTGTGATTGTGTTATTTGTGCGCTTCTGGGAATGTGATGAAAGGTTGCGGGAGAATTACATGTGCAGTCGTTTTTGTAAACGGTCGTTTGCAGAGCCTCAACGCGGATTGTTCTTTGTGAGATACACCCGATCTTACTTCATTTCCAACCCTATACCGATTCTCGGTTCAATATCTAGATGCAAATAGTTACAGACTGTGTTATTAGTATTGTTGATGCAATAAAAGGTGAAATATTTATGTTTCGCAAGATATTGATATCCTAATTAAGAATAATGCTAATGCTTTGTACCACAAAATGTTGTATTGGTGAAAGTATTCATAGGAAATATTTCACTGCATCCGGTATTCGTTTTATAATAAACATTTAAGCCTTATGAAAATGAAATGAAAGAGGCATTGAATGACAGGCAATGAAAAGATAAAAAAAAACATTGAAAAACATACAATAAACGATAAGCAATTTAATCTTTTTTCGTTATCGTTAAAGATCAATTTCAGAGTAAAGGTATAAAGGCAAAGGATGAGAGGATGGTGTTTCATAAAAAAAAAACAAAAAACAGTGCACAAGAGAATTCCATGACCACTAGAAGCATTTACCTTTAATAGAAAGAGCTCAACAAAAAAATCGATTGGTTTCTTCATTTAATTGTTCAAATTAGCCCTGAAGTATAAAAGAACATAGTTTAGGGAAATATGAAGCTTAGTGTGTTTGTTTCTTTAATAAATTAGAATTAGGCACTTAATAGTCGCATTCCATGCTCAAATTAGCTTCATTTTATGTAAAATGCAATATATGCATAACCATAGCTCTTATGAGTTTTAAATTTGAATCATAAAGTCTCAATTTGGTTAATGAAGGCTTGTCTGTACAGTATGTGTTTAAAAAAATATCAGCTCTATTTATACAAAACCGATGTTTTTTTCTCCAGTTTGTATCGTTTGTCTTTTAAAACTGGTTGAAAACTCATTCATCATAATAAATGTTCTCACTCATAACATAGTTTTTTTTCATTTTTTGACCTGTAATGAGCACCGTTCCTGTTTTTTTTTTGTTCTTACCGCAAATTAATCATCGACCCTTTTTGTGCGTTTCCATGCGACGTAAAACGGTGCCGACGAGATGCGTAGCGAATACGCGAGTGCTTCCGAAGCCATTGCCGACAATTTGTTTTGCTTAGCACTTTTGCACCGTTTAGTATGAACAGGATAAAGAAGAACAGATGGGACAGCGAATCGCGGTTGCAAATAACTAAACCTGTTTTATGGTGGGCTACTCCAAGTAAAGCGAATTCTGCTGTATTTTGCATGTACCGAATCGTAAATTTTGATGGATTAAATTAAGAAAAATGTGAAAATGTTACAAAATTTTACAAATTGAACCAAACATTTTTTTCCAAAATAAGCTGGATTAAATGATCTTAAGTGCCTCTTGGCTTGCATTTTTTGTTGTTTACCCATTTAAATTGAGATTTCAACAAGTTCTCATTTGAATGAATCATTTTAGCTGAACTTATTACTGTAAGTTGCATTAAATACTTTAAATTATAATACGACAAGCAGTCTAGTCTTGCCTGTATGTAAATATACTTTTTCTAAGGTCCAATAGCAAACTGGAGTAATTAAAACTTTCATCGTTTACTATGTTTTACTGGTTTTGCTGCGAACGGATCTCCCAAGCAGGGACAAAATTTATCTGGACAATCTTTTAAGGCAGTGCAAGATAAAAGAGGCTCCTTATTTGTAACATTGTGTAGCTGCGTCGATCCGCACGTCCGCAGAAAAAGCTCTAATAGAACGAGGAAAATGTTTTGATTGAAAGGTTTTACTGATTCGCATACTGTACCGCTTCGTTGCGTAAGCCAGCCAGCGAAGTTTCCAAAACGCACGCAAGAAACTGAACAGATTCTGTGAACAGGCCCGATAACGTGCGTCCTTGCAAAGTGTCTCGTCAGTCGCTGTGGGACGCACGGCTTTGGAAAAGTTTTTCCCAACCCCAGCCGGTAGGATTTCGCGAGGGAATTTCGCTGTGCACTTGGGTGTTTACAAAAAAAAAATAAAGAAAAAAATCGAATAAAACATAGCGCTGCCAAAGTTCGAGAACTTTGTCCTCCATTCCGGCAATCCGAGTCAAGCTGCCACTCAGGCTTGGTATTGGAATGTCGCGCCGTATGCTGCCACATATATAACATATACGGCTCACCGGGATGGTCCTATTCGTGCCTATGTACTTGCACCATCTTTCTCAATCCCTCTCACTCTCTCAGTATCTATCGTTTACTGCTCTGAATGTGTTGGTGAAAGTTTAATTAATTCTTTGGAGTGTATGTTTTTTTTTGTTGGTGTGCTGTGTCGTTGTCGCTTTTCTAGTTGGGCCGTGGGCAGGCGTTGGAAATGCAATGAAATGAATTTAGCTTGCTTTGATGCCAGTTTCGTGGATTCGGTCCATATTTAACGGCTCAACGGTTTGATTACTCCATGTGTGCCACCCCCAAAGGCATCGCTTGGAAAGTAGGTTGTGCCATGGGGTAAGAGTTATTTTTACGAGTGGTAGCATACTTTGTGGCAATGTTTTCACCTCCTACCTAAGGAATGTGAAAAATTTAAACTAGGTTTATAAAACAACAACCGTCGCCAAATGTGCACGATATCCTTACCATTTTTTTCAATAAAATTCGAAAAAGATTTTAGAATTTTGACATTTTAAATAATTAGTAAGCATTTTCGGTTTTCGAACATGGTTTTATAAATATTAAAAAAAAAGATTAGTAAAAGATTTATGTTTTTGGGCAACGAAGCTTGAAAGTTTATGGTAATTATGATAATTTCAGCTACTCATTTAACATTTAATCTAAAACTGGCTTTCGTGGTATTGATAATTTTGTTTTTTTTTTTTCGTTTTAGTTTTAAATTAATTTAAAAATTTGAAAAATCACTTAAGCAAACAAAAAAACGCAGTTGACTCTATGTTTCTACATTCATTTTTATAAAACTTAAACACAAACAGACAAATTTTGTGAAAAGAGCCATATTTACATATTTTAATAGTCCTCAAAGCAACAACTGTGCATAAGGCTACATAAATTTTTCGTATTATTGTTTAGTATGTAGTATCTTTTGCGACGCATGTTAGCACTCTATTTGATCGCAAAAAAAAAACACCATCGAACCAATGGTGTTATTTTCCAGGATTTCGGTTTTCTTTTCTTACCAATAATGCTGTGATAACGAAATAATTCGATAATATGCAGGGGAAAGTATCGTAGGATGTTGCCAAGGGACGATTTGCATTCCGCTCAACGAAAAACGCTTTGATTTAACGGACGGAGTGTGGTTCATCTTTACACCCACCTCGTCAAGACGCAAACCTCCCACAAACGCTGGTGTCCGAACGCTGGTTTCTTATTTATATTACATTTTTTTTTGTGCAATCTACTTCCATCGAGCGAAATAATCGAGCCCGCAGAATATGAGTTATTGCGGCCTTTGACGGAAACTTTGCGGCAGCGAGGTTTTGCACTTCGTCGCCTGCTTGTTCGGATAGTGCGGTGCAAATTGTTCATCCCGCGGGGGAATGAACAGAGAATGGCTTTTGCCATAAGCGTTGACCATTTACAGCGTGGTGGTGGTGGTGGTGCATAAATTAAACTTTAATGAGCAAACGCCAAAGTCATTACGGGAGGCCTACCTCAGGAAGGATGGTTGGCGCGAGGGATGAGTTTTAATTTCCTGTTGGTTTGAAACAAAGTTTTCTTTTTGCTTTATTTTGTGCTAAAAAAAGATTCTCGTTAACAACGCTTACCGAGTTGCAACCGATACAAATACGTTTAAGATGGGTTTTAAACGATTCCCAAATTGGATTGGGCTTGCGTCTGCGAAAGTTTGTATCCAAACAGGTGTATGGTGAAAAAATAAAAAAAATCCAATGAAACATAACCAAGCAATTGCGCAACATCGATGGAGGCGCCCGGTGCTTTACGGAACTATGAATAAATTTGCCTAAATTTCGCACGTTTGCGGCAGCCGGGATGATTTGCATGGCAATTGTTTGCGTACATTTTTCTTACCATTTTCCCGTTGGCCACCAGTACACAACGCACAACGCCCGTCAACATATGGTCATGTTTTTGATAATTAAAGTTATGGGCTCGATTGTACCGGCTTACGGAAACGAGGCACGTCAAGGGGAAACGAGTATCAAATCTGCAATGCTTCGTCGACAGTGAGAAACAGAAAATAATAAAAAAAAAAAACGTTTGCAAAATTTCGGCTTCATTCTTAACTAAATGGCAAATTTTAAATTTTCAAACATGCACATACTGATAAAAAAGTGTTACAATTACAAAATTACAATTAAAAAAAAAACAAGTTGACTATTGGTATTACAAGTTAGTATTGGATTTTCACTCTTCTGAAAATGTTTTTTTTTAATGGTGGTTGAACATTAAATACATCAGCTAGTGTATTCCAATAAAAAGGAAAAAAAATGTATTATCGTTATCTACCGAATCGTAGAATAAGCATTGCTTGAATTGAAAGTAAATGTTATTATTCACATTCAATAAATTGAAAACAAAACTCATTTTAATGCACTCATTATGATATTACGTAATATTCAATATTACGATTACTGTACGAATCGAATTAGAATCTACAATTCTCAGTAATCGAAATGGAACTCATAATGAAAAAGTAGCAATGATTTAAAAAAGAGCAAAAAATTCTATTTTTGAGGATTTTTTCAATGCAAATTATAAAGTGAATATGGACAAAATGAAGCCAATCAGCGGCTCTGTATTGTTACCAAAAATAATTCCACACGATAAAAAGAAACAATTCGAGGATGTTGGGAAGCAAATGGTATGTTTTTATTGTACCACCCGTAACTGTACCACCTCGTCGGTAACATTTATAATAATTTACTACGTTCGTTTCCACCGGCACGTGACGTGCAGCGGTATAAATGGTATCAACGTGAAATATGACGTCCCGGGACCAGCATTGTGGTGGGTTTTAGTGGATAATTCGTTCTTTTTTTTTTTTTTGGCCGAATATTGTCCCACGGCGCATCCTTCGTCCATCCGTATGGAAGCTATATATATGGCGATGAGGCATGAATGAGGCATGTTGAATTGCCTCCGGTCACATATACTTCGCAAACCGCCGAATACGGATCGGCATTACACGGCAAAGCGCTTCCCAAACCAGAACCACCTGGGACTGAAGCCTACTGGGTGCCTGTGAAATGGCGAATGCGTACGGAATGCCCGAAATGTCCGATTGAATGAATGCTACCGTGCTACCTGGCCGGCCGGCGAAAAATGGCAAGCAGTTTCATCGCAACCGTGCAGACATACCGATTTTCGTTTACTTTCAAGGCATGAATTTTTCCAGCCCCGTGTGCCGCAATTTTTAAGCCACACAGATACACGCATAGACAATACGATGCGAATAAAATGCAAAAAGATGTATACGGTCTGCCCCAGAGCCGTTGCGAGTACTCGAGGTTCTGACATTTTTGGGATTTTTTTTCTCTGTTCCCTCGCAGCGATGCATTCGTCATTCCGAGGTTCGAAACGTACGCTCCTCTGGAGATTCCTATTTTCACGCACTAACTGATATTGAGAATACGGTCGTGGTTAAGTTTTTACGATGGCCATTTTCCGTGAAGTGCCCGTAGAAACGTAGCACAGCAAAAAACCACTGAAATGAACGTAAACGAAATATAGCGGAATGATTATATGCAGCATCTTCTCCGGCTGTTGCTGTCGTATCTCACCACTTCGGTTTGCCATTCCCGGTCCAGCTCGATGCCAAAGCCGGATAGGATCAGCGCGGCCGATGATGCGTTCGTTCCGGTTGGTTTGTAACGTTTTCCTAAAAAAGCCACCATAAGGTTGGGGGCTTCGGTGCTTCGGCAGTGCCTGCTGGAGTTACAACGCAAACCAGTTAACCGAGAAAGCGGCTCCGGCGAACATCTGATTGATGTTTGAGGTTCGGCTTCGACGGTTTGATCACGATTCGAATGGGGTGGGCCATTTCTTTTTTTTTTTGTTATTATGCCCTTTTTCGTACTCATAAATTTATGATAGCATGCGCATCCGTGCCGCAGGGATGCGGGTGCGGTAGCTTATGCGAAAGGCCAGAGGCTGGAAAAGGCGAACGAAAAAACCATAAAAACCCAAGGCGATGCAAAAGGATCCGAAATCATGTTACCGAACCGAATTAATGTGCCCGGGAATTTGTGGTTTGCGTTGATTTTTATCAACAATAAACGATACGCTGTTGATTGGTGTTGTTGCTGGTGGTGGTTGTAAAGGATCGATGCATTTTTTAAATCTCGCAGTATTTATCTTTTACCACGCGCGAGGGTTTACTTTTTGAAAAAGAAACCGCAACATTTTTTTTTTTTTTTATAAAACACAATTGGTTTGATGGTTCAGTTTGAAGGCATGTGTGAATAGCGCAATTTGTAATGATAGTATTATAAATCATTTCACAATGTAATATCCAATTGCTTTGAAGTGAGTTAAAATCCTTTGTGTGCACAAGGAATATAAAATTTCGTATAATAAATTTTTTCTATATTTGCAACAAAAAAAGGGGACTGAAAGGAAACTGGTAAACTTACTGCATTTATTCTCAAACCAGACCATTTAGCGAGCTTTATAGAGAGAATATTTAGCACAATCGCAAAACAAAACGATTAAATGCGACTAGACAAACGGAAAATGTATCTCATACTTTTAAATGAAAAATTTAAAAAAAAACTAACAAAAAGAACAAACAGTTTTTGTTTAAATCACATGAGCTAGGGGAAGGACTGTTGCAACTTTGAGTTTCGGTTGTACTGATATAAAATTCGAGATATTGTTATGTGCTTTTCATCAGAAGACCAACATACGTAAAGGTTTATTTGGACGGTATCTTACAAA
>JXWZ01005028.1:0-13650 GCA_000956215.1 Anopheles farauti No. 4 | reverse complement strand
AAGACAGCCGCAACCGACATGAAAATGTAAAAAAAAGAATCTGTATAACAGATGACTTGGCGCAGACAAATCTACCAAAAAAGCAAAAAACGACCCAAGCAGGAATTTTTATATTCACAAAGGTAGACGGCGTATCGTAAACTGGCGGCCGAGTGCATCCATTACAGAGAAGAACGTAACCGAATCGTTAGTATTCCCTCCCAGCGAATGGAATGCGCGTGGCTAATCTGAAGATTACACAAACACGCAACCCAACACGACGTTATTAGTAATAAAAAACGCAAATAGCAACCACTCGCATCACCAGATATTGTGTGGAGCTACCTACACACTATGCCGGAGGTGCGGCACCCGTGTGAGAACCGACAAACAGGTAATTCCAACAATTGAACCGCCCATCGGGGTGTATACTTTCGCCTCACGATTGCAATTAGGTTCGCCTTGCAAGGTCGTTGTAAAGCGAATGGAAACGGAACTTCCGAGGAAGTTCCTGACTGCTGGCACCAAGTGGACTTCCGGCATTGGAATTGAAGTCTTCCAATGACACATGATCCAAGCTCCATTCTTTATACGTTTGCTTACAATATAAAGACGACACCCTCGACTGACACCTCTTCAAAGGAATATTGGTGGGGATACTATTCTTATCTTAGACTTCCAGGCATCCCACACGATTACGATGGGATCTAAAAGAATGTTTCCAACACACAAACGCAGCAGATATATCTTGCTCCCCCCATCGGAATTGCATTTTTTCCGTAAATTCATTCACCAAACGTAATTCTCCGTGGGATGTACGCTCGCACAAGTCACTGCGTACCATTCTGTGGTACGAAAGAACACGATCTTTCGCCTTTCCTCACGGTCAAACTTGATTTACTGCAACTGCAACCCACCACAGCCTACGGAGCGACGTTGAAGTACGAACTCACCCACTCATGGCGTCACCGTCCCGTCCCGTTGGAGGGATGCCATAAATCATTGTTCTGAAAATAGAACGTTTGATGATGATAACCGGGCGGGAAGAATTCCGAACCCCAGCGAGTTCCGAGGTCCTAACCACGCGCACGTCCCATGGGACGATGACGGACGGACACGATCATGGCCACAAGACGAACGGGCACGCGCGGGGTTCGTTACTACCAGCAGTGCGATCAGCAGCTGTTGGTAGTTTAGGGTTAAAAGTTTCACAAAGTTCCGACGAGAAAGAAACGCATTCCAAATGTACTGGGATATGTACACAACGCAGGATTGTTTGTTTTATGTCCACCGGGAGCGATACTTTTCGGTCGACCCGATCGCACTGATTTATTCTACTCGATACACAATGGTATGAGATGTTCAATATTTTGCTTCCAACATTCTAGAAACAGTATCCCGTTCGGCACTCGCATGTCCGCTTGGCGATTTCACTCAGCCCAAAATGCGTGTGCGTTGCATCTTTGAAGGACGGCATACCGAACCAACGGATGCCCTAGATGCCTCTCTGTGTGAGAGCGTGCCAAGCCGTGTGGAATTTGTGTTACATCACCACCCATAGTCATGCAAGGGCCCTGGTAAACTACGGCGTGAGTCAAACCGCAGCTACCTTCACTAGAACGTCTGAGGACGACCTGTTCTGTACGGACACAGCGATATGAAAAGTGATATCTGTAATCGATCGGTTGCAACAAAAAAAAAAAAAAATATATATATATATATATATATTCCCAACTGCAAAGCTTGCCCGCTCGATTGGGGGAGAATATCAAGGCGATCATCGATCGATTGGCGGATCTATTACACGAAGCACCTCAGGTTCTAGGTGGGGGATTCTTTCCGGCGAGCCGGCAGAACCGGTTCTGATCGGTTGCACCTTCACACGGAGTACCACGGGTTACGCAAGAAAGCCACTTTGCTGTCGGCGAGCCGCACACTGCCGTGCTTGGAGGAGATCCCAACGCTTGAAAGTGAATGCCCGTGACATCTGTCCAATTCATCAAAGCATAAGCATGCTCACACCGGCGGAGTTGGGACACCAATGTCCACCAATGGTTCTTGAGGAGCAAGGGGAACTGTACTCTATTTGCATAAATCTTACTACAATTTGCACGCTGTAAGCATGGACGCATAAGTCACACGCTTTACGTTTCAGGGCAGCTGCTAGGTGCCAGGTAAGGGAGTGGTCCAAGTGACGGGCGAGTCACGAGCGTGGATTAGAATGCTGGGAAACGAACGGTGCCTTATTGGAAACGGTGGGAACATAGCTGATCATGTCCACTCATAAACTACCATGCTCTAGTGCTCTAGAGCTCCTGCACAAACATCTCCCGCTTCACTTCTCAATGTGTCGCGAGATACTTGAAGCAATCTCACCGAACATAAGACCCTTGGGGTGGGGAAAATTGATTCGATGTCGAGAAAGAATGCGGAAATCTAGCGCATGTGTTAATGCGCGTACGAGTGCCCATCTTAAAAGGTATAAATATTGCTCACTACGAATGTGGGCATGAAGCAATAGGATCGTGTTGAACGACCGCCAAAGTAAGTGGATCATATGTTTTGGGGCATACTTTACTAGTGTTTCTTGCTCTGGACTAAGTTCTAGTATGTCTGTTAGAAGATATGCTAATGAGAGCATGGTTGAATTCAACTCCAAAAAAACCTTCACGCTTGAATCCACTAACGAAGTAGTATCACAACTCAGTGGTCCGTGTTTCGGTGGAAATTTCCTGTTCCCAAGGGAACATTGTGCTACAAATTTTGCATCCCAACCAACCAAGCTTGACGTGTTGTGTGTCCCTGCTGTGATTCACAACACGCGGTACCATTTTAGGGGTTTCTTTGCCAAGCAACCGCCGATAACTTCTCACGAACTACCGCACTTGTAAGGCTTCGTATCCGTGATACGGCAAAGTTCTTCAACAGGAACATCCCCCTGAAAAGCGGGGAACCCTGGCAGGATGATAATTTATAATGCATACAAAGACGACGCACGAATTAAAGGTTGCTAGAGTTCGCTAGTGAGCTATGTATGAAATGGGATTTTCGGTGGATCCTTTGAAGAGTTTGCACTTCAAAAATACTTCGCTTCTTGTAACACCGAACGCACCTGGAACCCAGGATAGGTGCCTGGAGCCTTGGGAAGGAGCTACATCCACGAGCTTCCCAAGAGTGTGATGAATAAACATCCTCAGAGATTGCATTATCATTCCGCCCGTCGCGCCCTATTAGATCTCTCTTCGATTTTTGTGATTTTTGGATAGACAAGACTACATAAATGAACGAACAACAAGACGGCATTACAAAATAAGCGCGCCCTACACTTTATTTAGGTAAATATTTTACCCAATACACACACACACACACACAGAGGCAAACTACACAGCAAGCTTTTGTGTTAACATAAGTGGTGATTTTGTTTCGGCTGCGTGTTGGAAACCGTAAGTCCGGGGATTGAATAAAACATGAGCATGGATTTTCGCCGCCTGGCATACGATTTTTTTGTTGTTGCTGTGCGGATCACATTTATCTCGGATAGAATAAAACCAACAGACATCACCGCCACACTGACAGCAGGCTCCTCCCGTTCTGTATATCCCACCGAAAAGCTCTCCACCGTGGAGGTGTATCTGAGCAGACAGAGAGAAAGAGAGGGAGGAATCGGAATCGCTCTCCAACAACGTCACAGCATCACGGCGCGTTCTTCTCGGGTGAATATTTGCCGCACAAAGCTGGGCTGGGAGAGAACTCGACTCGAATCGATCGTGATACGAATTTGCATTTTAACTTGGTAAGCGCGGACACATCCCTACCGGCGGAGGAGTGGCGCTTTCGGCGAATATTACGTTGGAGTGGCTCATTCTGATACGAATTTGCGATAAACAAACCAATTTCGATTAATTTGTTTTGGCGTGGTAATGGTCTCGGTCGGTGGACGTATCTGTTTATGTCCCAGTGCTTGAAACTCCAGTTCCGTGACGAAAACTTTAAATGCTTTAAATGGTTGCATAGGGCAGCTTTCCGTGGAAGAAGTACCATTCCCAAAAAGACAAAGTTCTACCGTACAACCTATCCTCTGTTCTAGCAGGTTCCTTTTATCTTGTTATCCTAGCTTGTTTTCCACGTGGCTTCCATTGCTAGAACAAAAAGCTGCCTCTCGAAGACGAATGTTCGCTTCCATGCTATTCGAGAATATAATTAAAAAGACGGACAAAGTGGCACCTTTTTCCATGGCACGCGGACGACCAGCCCCAATGGCACTGCGTGTGAGCGTGTGCACACATACACGGCCCGATCGGGCAGGGAGTCCCACGTGCACGTGAAAATGGACGGCGCAAAAACGTGCCAGCAGCAGCAGCAAGCTAGCCCCGTCAGCGTTGGGAATTGTGTGGACCATCCTGGAATGGGCGACCACGGGAATATGGAATGTTGCGGAGAATACACAAAACACAAAACCCTGCGCCGCCACGCCGCGGATTTCCAACGTCAAGTGGACAGGGCGAGTTTTGTCATTCTTGTTCGCGACTGGAGTACTGAAGCTTGTGGAGGTAGCAGCAAACGAATATATATATGCATATCTATTTAATTTGTTCCGTAAATGGAGGACACGTTGCGATGGGCACGATGTGAAATGTTGCTGGATGGGAGGAGTCACCCACATCCACATGAGATGCCCATCTGCCCCAGTCGTTTTCTCGTGTGTCGCATTTTTCGCAATCCGGAACTTGTTTGACCAGTGGTGATCTCTGTTCTAAGACCTGTTTTGGATAGAACTGAATAGTGACCATTTGAAAATCGGAAGCTGATAACATATGGCCGTTTTTCTGTTTTATCGTATAGAGACTGTGTTTATCACTTTTATCGGATATAATCATGGCACGTGTTGCAATCAGAGAATTAAGTTTGTCTTAGATACAACTATTACAAAACAAACTTCTCTTATCGTAGAGATAACTGATGTCCAGACAACATGTTTAATTTCCAGTTCAAACTCTTAACCTTAGTCAAAAGACCTTAGACTTAACCGTTGATCATTGAGGCTTATGTTAGATGTGAATCATGATCTAGAAATGTAGGATAGTCATACATATGTCTGACTTTACGATTACAAATAGCATATCTTTCCAACCTAAAAAAAAACTAAAACGATTAAACATTTCTTTATCGAAACGTTGTTTTTGATACACAGCCTATCTTTGTCTTAACCACACAACAAACAAATCGTTTGACAAACGTTCGTCGATTGACGCACGCATGCAAAGAGTTTAAGAGTGCTTTGTGAAATTGGGCCTTTATATGACGCTGGTTAAGATGGAAACTCTGCTCAAACAAAAAAACTGACCCATCGTGCCAGATAAGTGTGGGAAAATCCCATCCGGGATTCCAGCGAAAAGTCGGGGAGAGTACCTAATAGGTTATGGCAATACTATACTCTTATCGTCCATATCATCATCATCATCATCATCGTCATCACTGTGATAATCTGATACGATTGCTACCCTTGCATTGGTGGAGGTTCTAATCTCCGTTCCTATTGGGAACGATGTTGTCCGACAACATTATCATCTACCGGCTTCAGAGGTGGACGCTTTTGGATTAACGCAGAAGGGTTTGTGGTGGAATAAATAATACGACAGGACGTAGAAACACCGTCTGACCAGTGGAGCTAATTGCTAATGTTTCTCCACCCCTATAGTACCTGTGATGGACTGGAACTGGAAGCCTCATGGAGCCGGTGGTTTCCATGTTTGAGGTTACCCTTGTAACGATCGGCCTTCTCAGGTTTGGTCACACTCAGGTCGTTACGACCGAAAACTGAGCAGCGTTACGGGCGTTAGCCACCCGCGAGGAACTAGTTCTCTAGGCCAAGGGGAGAGCTACCATTACTGGATTGTTGCCGTTGCTCTTCGTACCGATCACACTTTCTTTACGGTCTCGCTGATCCGAAAGGGAAATCATGCCCCGGACAGGATGATTCAATTCGGGTCGACACAAACACTGGGAAAAACAAATACACCAACCGCGACGTGCAGGAAGGTTCGCGCAAGCAGCGAAATGAAATAGATAACGGAAACACGGAACACTCCACTTATCGACAGAGGCAGTACACCAATACCGTTTTCTTTGCACATACGGCCCAAAAAAAAAACGAATCACTAACCGCAAGGTGTTTCACTTTTTCTGCACCTATGCGGGCTGGCGGCCCTCACTAGGCTTCTCTACGACACGATGCCCCGATGGGTTACATGCAACACAGATCGCACAGATGGAGGTTGAGTTTTCACAACACAACAGAGCACACAGCTAGCGGGCAAGCGAAACACAGCAGCAACACTCACACAACCCGGAGAGAACGCGCATTCGAGTAGGCGGCGGAATGGAAACAACAACACTGAGCGGAGCCACACAACAATGTTGTGTGCTGTTGGCGGAATTTTGAAAGCCTCGAAAAACCGTATACTCAACCGAACCGATGGTACACCACACTAACAGCACACGCTCCTCACCGCACAGTAGGCGCCACCTCTCGCAAGCTGCATTTCGTAAGGGTGAGTGAGAAAAGTTTCACTTCACGCTATGCACCAACACATGTACACTACTGTGCCGAGAGCACAACAGGTGGAGGAGTGGTCTTTTTCTATTGGGAGCCGAATACACACAAGGCCACGTTGGCGGTAGTAAACGAGGAGCCACTAGAACTTGCTGGAGGTAGCTTCCACCAAATGATTCATGCTTAGACGTTCGGATCATGCGTTTAAGTCTACCGCACTGTTCTGTCACCAGTACGACCACCGTCGCATGCTACGTCGTACTAAACGTCAAGCGTCTGCGTTTGAACGTCGTTGCTAACGCTTCCGTACGTACGCCATCCAAAGCACGTTACACGATCGTTATCGGGCGTTATCGCAGCGCACAAATCTGCATTCGGCAAACGTCACAGATGTGCTAGATAAAGTGTGCTCCCTAACATCCGAGCTTGCTACTCGTCGAACACAACAACATTGCGGATGAGTAATGAAATTTTCGTCACTGCTCACTCACTTATCACCGTGCTGCAGGGAGCAGTGTGAAAAAGATTCCACTCCCGACGACAGACGACGGAGCAGGTGCAATGCGCGAAGTGAACCGATTCCACCCGCTGGCGACCATCAACTACTACTGCTGGGGGTGTGTGTAGCACTAGATGAGCCCACTCCCCCTCTGGTCGGAAAACGGGGGAGGGAAAACACACACTTCGTGTTGATAAGTGGAGAAGCTTCCCGCGATTGCAGGTGATTGGATGTCTGTGTGTTTGTATGTGTGGCCAAAATGACCACACCAATACAACACACGCGCTGGCTTTTATACTCTACAATGCAGCAAAGCAATTAGAGTCTGAGTAGGCTTTTTTCTTACCTTTTGGGGGTAAGTTTGTAAGGTTTCTCCGGTACCGCTCTCCACCGGCTGCGTCAAGTGGCATCAATACTTCGCGCGAAAGCAGTACCGTGGCCACCGCCGGTTCCTTCAATGAACCGTAACGATCAGTGTTACGGCAACTAGCACTGTCTGTGGTTCGTTTGCTGGAAACGATGATTTACGGACGTGTTGTGGTGTGTTGGTCGGTAAGTTAAGAATGTACTTTGCTCCACTGAGACACTCTGTACGATGTGTGGAACCTATATGAACTTATATGTTGTGGCCATTGCTGGTGGACGATGTTTGAATCATTCAATATACACATCGAAGGAGCCTAGCCTATTTAAATCGAACCACAATGCTTAGCAACGTCCCACTGACGTCCATGGAGACACCGGATGTCCGGAATCTGACCTTTGAACTTGTTCGAAGATATTAGAACCAGACTGCCGCAGAGAACTCATTATCAAACCGTGACGGCGAATTGGCGGTATGTAATGTAAACACTGATGAAAGACTGCTGACGCATGCTACACTGCGCGATATCTACACGCATCACACGATCTCCCCGTAGGTGCTCCGAAGATAATGGGTAACATTGTCTGTGTGGATGTATTGGTTATTGGAGAACAGCGTAAAAATTGCACACCCAAATAAACACACTGCAGGAGATATATGTGCGGGAAGAAGCCAAGAAGCATCCAAACAATCATCAAATTACCCAAGCAGCACACGAATGGTGGTTTGGTTTTCTCTGTTTCGCTCCTTTCGTTGACGTACGATGTTACGAAAGTGTTGCTAAGACGATTGGAATCTAATTGAATTTAGTACACAGGCAGGTTTCATTACAATCGAATTGCACTTTTTTTATCGTTTTCATCGAAACAAAAAAAAAGGAAAGTTATCTATACACCAAGCAGCTAAGCGATCTCTAGGGATTTGTTTCACGTGCTTAACTCTACCTGTCAACCCCGTGAGGGACAGATTAGACGGTTACGACGAAGCATCCAAAATAGTGAGCCAAAGCAATACAAACTTCAATTAACCGCAAATCTCGCTCAGATCTCCAAATTTTCCCTTTCCATTGTTGGGCAGTCCAGTGAATCTGAATTTCGAGCAATCTGAGCTGTGCATTGCAGATCACCAACGGGTAGTTTTTTTTAATTTCCCAACGGCAACTGTCTGGGGGAGATGAAGACAAAAACAGTGGCGATGGGCTGGTGTGTAACGGTTCGAATCCGATCATGAAAGCGAAACGAAACTTTCCCAAAAAAAAAGGTTGCTCCCGCGGCAAGGAAAAGCAAATCTTGGCATCGAATTGAAGATGGATCACTGGTGGTTTTGAAGACTAACCGAGTACACCTCGCCGCACCTTACCTATAAACAGTATGCCGATGTGCGGGGCCCTGATAAGCACCATCATCGAAGTGCTAACAGACGGAGCGGGCGTCATTCGGATGGAATCTGTGTCATTGAACAATAATCGTTCGCGTTCTTATCGCAAACCGGGCGGGTTCCTTTACATTCCGGCCGAGGTAAACGATAATGCGACTGCTGATGATGCAAGCCAAAGGTACATGTAATTTATGACTTTGCGAAATGAAAACTTGTTCCAAATCGAGCACGGGCAATAGCACAGGCGAACGGTGCAGCACAGAGGCATATTGCGAGTCTTTGTCTTGGTGCTGATGCGACGCTCCAAGGCTCTTCTCCGCTGCTGGTCGATGCACTTGCGGGTGCATCATCACGTTTACGGTCGCGAAATAGATGATCGTGATGCCCGCGCATGATGTGCCTACACCACGATGCCGGTCGTACATGGCAAAAAAAAACGGCAATCTCGGACAGAGTTCCGATTGGATGGTTCGTGCGAAACAAGTCAGCAAATAGTTATCACCCGCTTTAACCGCTCTTTCTTCGACGGCAGCTGGATCAGCAGTTCGGACGAAGCGATTGGAGCTCGCCGGAACCGAACCGTGCTGTGCTGCGGCAACGATTTACGACCATTCAAGCGTGATCCAGATAATGGAGATAATGGGCTGGACCCCCCGTTTGGACGGTTGGATGCTCCAGCGAGAACAAACACCGCAATTTACTGCCTAATAATATTCAATCGCAAGTCTCTCGCTATGACTCAGTGTTAGCTAATAAAGGCTTTTGTTCCAAGATCTTCTAGCAGACTGGAAGAGACGGTTGTTCTTCCATGCAAACACCAGAAAAGGTCCTAGGTGAAAAGAGTGAAGAATTGCTGGTGTTTCCTCATCATCAGTCACTTAATCAAGGTTTTTGCCCGGAAGGAGTTTCAAGTAACTCGAAAGCATATTTCTGCCAATGGTTTGCCGGTAGCGCATACTTCTCACTTCGAACGGCGAGAGTTCTACGACGCCTTAAACGGCAACTTAAGAGGACTCTAGGGTGTGGAGAGATCTTGAGGAACCGAAAAAAGGGAGAGCAATTAAAACTTTCCGCAAATACTATGAGAAAACACCAAACCAATCACACGCCTGGAACACTGGAGTGCATGAGAGAAACACTGCTCCTGAAGAAATGAAGCAACACAAATAGTGGAGGGAGCTATACCTCACCACTTCCATCTTGTTTTGGCGTATCACCTCACCAGCCGCCGGAGGAGAGTTGATCGAAAGTTTTGGCAAAACAAAAAGCCACAACAAAACACACTTGTCGTCATACTTTCGTGGGTTGGACACAGCGCAAGTTCATTTTACCCGCATGGAGACACTAAGTCACACTCCGCTGGGTCACGTGCCAACCGTTCACGCCGACTTCATCATCGCGAATATCCGGGCCAGTGTTCGGGCCAAAGTTATCGGAATGTCCTCATCCTCCGATGTCCGTGCGGCGATAATCCTATGGTTGATTATGTCTTTTATCGACTTCAAACTTCCATCAGGTCTGACATCGCGCAAGACCGAAAGAGTGAGAAAGGAAACCGTCAACGGCATTAACCCCGGAAGAACCTCAATTTCAGTCAAACTTTACTTCCCACCAGACGCCCGACGAGCGCGTTCGGTGTGAAGCAAACCATCCGTTTTATGCAAATGCCAATCCGGGGACGCAGATTGTACGTGGTAAGTTTGACGTTTGAGTTCGTATGCAGCGAGTGCGGCGTACAGAGATCACCATGAGAAACGTTAAAGTTACGAGCGGATGGATTACAGCGCTCGCCGCTTGCGGTGGTGGGTACGTCCCTGTCCTATATCTGGAACGACTGGCTTGGTCTAATTGTATCAAATTACCACAGTTGAATGAGAATTTTAGAACGTGCTAATCGCTTGCAGGCACCATAACTGCATTCCACGGACGGCATAAATGTATCCATTCCAATGTCCCAACTTTATGGCTCCTCATAATGAGGAAGTCACAATTAGCTTTCTCCTATAGCTGCTGCTAATGGCTGATGTGCAACTCCGTCACACACTGTGACGGTCCGTTAGCTGTCCCATCATGGTTGATAACGTTTCACTAATAAACGTATCGCGTTGGCTGTCCTCTTGCCTAACTGAACGTTGCCCTTTTTTACCTCAAAAAAATAAACATACGGTGCAGCTTTCTTAAAGAAAATGATGAAAAATGAATCTCAAAATCCGAATAAAGCTTAAACCGGAAAATGATTAATAATTCATTCCCACATGGTGGGGTCCGGGCGGGAGTGGGACCGGGTGAAACTTAACGCCTAGCTAGAGATCGTTAGAATATTGATTAAAGGCTCCTCTTTTGGGCTGAAAAATCAAATCAGGCTTATACACCGCGGGAATTATTATTTTTCATTTGTGCCGCCGATTCTCCGTGCAAGCCGAGCGGAGAACGGCTCCCGCTGTCGGGCTAGGGTTTTGATTTATTTGTTTTCCAACGTCGCGCTGGTACCATAAAGAAGGGCAAATAAATTTCAAGCGCATTTTCACACCCTAACGAGTGTACGGCGATATACGATATGTTTGTTTGGCACGTAAATAACCATCCGACGATGACTCTTCGGTTCTGGTTCGCCCTTAAAATGCACCGTAAAGACACTTTCTTATCATATTTCACCGTCTTATCTGGCGTGGCGGCGGCACCTTCATGTTGGGTTTCGTTGGGCTTTAGTTTTCATCTTTCTCCGCTGATGCCTCCGGCGAGAGACCAGCTTCCATGCAGGGTGAAGATGTTGGGATTGGGAAGAAAATCTCAGGCACTCACGGGGGAAGTTTCATAAATTTTAATAAACCACAACGTCCGAGAGTTGCCCCATTAGATCGTCATAAATCCGGGTTTTGAGTTTGTTCTTTTCGTTAGCGATATCAAACCGCATGTTCCATTCCGTTCGACTGCTAATGGAATCCATCCGTGGAAATGTTCCAATCCCACACCCATCATTAGTGACGCTGGTGCTGAGGGTGTTCGATATCAAGAAAGCTACAGTAAGTCGTTAAGCAACGTTCAAGATAATGAAAAACCCATCGATTGAGGGAAGTCACAACGATTCGAATCACCATCAAGGTGACCACAAAAAAAAATACACAAAAAAACGATTTCCAGAACCACCACACACCGCAGGAGTCGATCGGATTTGATCGGAGATTACGCTACCGGCATTTGATCAGATGTGTTCTGGGTTCCCAAAACTCCAAATCGGATTACCAAATCCCACGGACCACCAGCAACGAAACTCGTGCACGATGATTACCTCCGGAGACCGCTGACTCGAACGTTACAAGAGACACCATCACTGCGAGAGCTTGACACCGGCCATAAATTATCTTCTTATTGCACACGGTTGCAGCTGTAAGCAATAAACGGTACGGACTGGGGAGGGAAAAAACCCAGCTAAAACTGTAACAAAACTGTACCAATCAGCAGCAGGAGAGGTACGCATGTTGGACATTATCTCCAAAGGAACCCTTTTACTCACCGGGCGAGTCTCTCCACAACTGGTGTCTAGAATTAATGGCATAAACGTGCCGTCAAAGTGCATCCTGTGTTTCTGCCGACCCGGTACTAGCTTTGCCTGTGCATCTTAATTACACTCAACTTTGTTCGGTTAATATAAGACACCTTCCATAGCCAGGTTATGGAAGTAATGGAAGGCACGCGCGCAATCAGAAATGATTCGCCGGTGTGCTGCAAGTGTGCGCGTACCGCGGGGAGTTGTTTCCGGCGCAGTACACAACCAGCAGATCAGCAGTGGCAACCCGCACAACAACATTGCAACATTGTGCCCCAGTTAGATCTCTGCTGGAACACGAACTGTTCTCCTCCCCCGGGTGGTTGGTCGACTATGAAGCGTACACAACCCTATTGGTCAACGCCGTCACCGACGGCGTCGAGTTGCAACAGCACCTGCGGATGTAAGGAACAAAACCAGCAGGCGAGTAGTAATAGCGAGACTTTGCTGTCTTGGTTGGAACGGTTTGGCAACTTCTAAACCCACCGTCCAAGCGTTTGGAAACGTGCTCGAGTAATCAATTAGCACCTGGCGGGCATTACCCCAACACTGGGCCGTTACTGTCTTTACTGACACGAAATTTGGACACATGTGTGACACACCGAAATAACCTCACCGGTCGGTTGGTAAAAGCGCGTGCAGCACGCGCGCCCTGTGATTTCAGCGTTCTGGCTGGTTCTGTTGGATTTATTATCGATCGGTTTTAATTAAATTAACCGAAGTGCCCGATCGCAAGGACGGTACGCCTCGTGACCTTTTTTATCGCTGCAGTTTCGGGAGATAGTGATCGAGAGAGAGAGAGAGAGAGAGAGGGGTGCGGTGACTTGCGGAACGGTTCAACCAGCGCTCGAAGGGAGTGCCACTTGGCAACCGGTCCATTTCGCCATGGACCAAGCATGGCAAAGGGAAGGCGAGAAATTAAAATGCGACCCTTTTATTCGCCCTACCATCGAACAATCCTTTTTTTCACGCAAACCGGAGAAATGCGCCATTGTTCTTGCTGCCGGACCACAGCAGTCACACAATCCGCTTCCGGAGGGCTTAGTCTAATGCTTGCCTCGCGCGGGGTCATTGGTCTTCCGCCAAGTTTCGACTGATAAAGCTCCAAACTATTTAAGCATTCCGCTCACGTACCGGCACCGCATGGTGCTGATGGTGACAACAACACACTCGTAATTTGCCATTCGCGGCCGTCTCCTGGGAGAAGAGCGTACGCAAAATAATAGACACCGGGATCGGAAGTAAAACGAGCCAGCCAGCCGCACACACGTGTCTGTCTGTTTGGTGTAATACTTCCGCATCACGCATCTTCTTTCATACCAAACCAGAGG
>JXWZ01005022.1:0-18442 GCA_000956215.1 Anopheles farauti No. 4 | reverse complement strand
GTAAAACATACAGAATACGGCCACTTCAACTCGAAATGATTGATAAGATTCAAAAAGGTTGCAGTGCGATCTCTTTAATGCTCCTTCACACCTTCTCCCTGTTAAAGCGCCAATTCTGCCGGCAGAGAAGAAATTCATTGATGATTACTAAACGTACTTACGCATGGAGGAACTACCGAGAGGAGCCCCCGTGTCAGGTATTCGTTTACCTAATTGGGTGCCAGCCTGGGCAACGTTATTAATGGTACACCTTTTTTTTTTTTTGGCGGGAGGAAGATCCATTAGTTGCCATTTGCCCGAAACGACGCGTTGCGCGCCGTTTTTTTTGAGGGGTTAATGAGCATATGGCCGCCCGGCGATGGCGATAATTTATTTTACAATTCGTTACCGAAAACAACAGCGCATGGTAAGGAGAACTAACGAGCTCGCGGGAGTGTGGTTAAAACCCGGGCGCAAACACCTGCAACGATCGGCTGGCGGAGGATTTGTACGCTTCCCATGTTTTCACTTTCCATTTCGTATATATCTCTCCCTCTTCCCACCCCTCCATCTGTATGTGTTCTGCATCACTCTATCGTGTTTTGGTTTGTTCTCTTTCTCTTTCACACCGTTTCTCGCCCATCTTCAACCTCCAACTGCTTCATCGTTGCGCTTCCGATTCCGCCCGGCCGTGTGATCATTGTCTCGAACGTTCACCGCGTAGATCCTTGCGGCATTTATGCTCCTGTTCCTGCTCGTCGAATCCGCGTCGGCCGGGTAAGTACCGCCAGCGCTCTCTAGAAACTTCGCGAATCGAAGTAGAAAAAAGAGCGAGACAAAGCAACACATTTACCTTTCTCCTACGGTGCTAACGGCTTCTTTTTTCTCTTTCCATTTTTCCATCCGCAGCAAACGGCGGAAAATCATCATCCACGTACCGGTCAAAGTGAAGCAGCAGAAGCACGTGCATACGGAAGTGAAAACGGTGCACCACCACCACAAACCGACGGTGATCAAGGAGGAGAAGATCGTGAAGCAGGAGGTGCACAAGCCGGTCGTGATCAAGGAGGAGGTGGAGCATGAGCACTTCCACCATCACTACAAACACGACCATCCGACGTTCGAGATCGACGGTCACGACTCTAACGGGCTGGGTTCGAACTTCAGCTAGACCAAAGCTGCGGCCACTATGCATGGGTGGGGAAAGGAAAGGCAAAATCATGCACCATCCACCATAATACCCGAAAAAAAAACCCGGCACACCAAACACCCATCGCCACCAACCTAACATGCCACCGGAAATCATTATTGATAGGAAAAATAGGTAAAGACCGAGAGCGGGAGTGATGTGAGAAAAGAGAAGGAAAGTAAACTGTTACTAATAATTTGCAAAAACAAGTGAAAAACAAAAAAAACACGAAACGAACGAGAAAAAGAAAACCGATTCAATTTCGACGAAAAAAAAATTATCAAATAATGCCCAAAACTGGGAGGAAAAAAACGCTACATAAACATTAATAAAAGACTTTAAAAGACTAACCATGTTTCGGGTGGCTTTCATCGCTCTACTACTGCTCATTTCCCTTTCTATTATCGACTGCTTCTCTGTGCGTGATAGCGCACGGTACCACGGCTACCTTCCCCCCGGATCCATAACATTTTTCGCGAAAAGCATGCGGAAAACGAGGCTGGTAAAGGCCTCCCGGAAAAGCGATTGGTGCGCGCACTTGGTTGGACGTTGAATCACGATCACGCCGTGTTATGGTGCAGTCGGAAACAGTACCAGCCACGGGGTACGATCGCGGGAAATCATGTATAAAGCATGTATTCCGTTTTACCGAACCTCCTCCCCCTCCTCCCTCCTTACCTTTGCTGCCCACTTCGTAATGGTAATAATCGTAAGGCGTGGTTGTTGGCTACCTTTATGCGGTCGTTTTGATGCCTTTGCTGTGTTTTCGATTATCTTGGTTTGGATCCGGGCACTATATGTAGCCTCCTGGCCTATGCGAATCACTTTTTATATTGAATGTTTTGATGTAGTTGTACGGTGCATGCATTATTCCTTGCTTTAAAACATAACTCATAATTTCCAGCCTTCTCGAACGTTCCGAGCAAGGAAGATAAAGTCTTCAATTATATTAACTCGTCAAGCTCCTCAAGAAAGCGCAGTGATTAATCAACGAACGACGCACCATCCATAGTGTCTCTTCACGGTAAGTGAGGTAACGTTTCGTCACGGACGAATGCACTACGTTGTGTCGTAAACGATTTGTGCTTGATTTACATGTTTTTACAAATTCGTTGGTTTTCCGAACAAAAAATACAAATACTTTGTATTATTTTGTATAATAATTTGATAATTCCACTTTGTTGGGCCAATATCACGCTTAAAATAAGTGAAAAAGTACATTAAACGTATGCATCTGCGGTCAATATGTATATAATACAAACATTTTAATTTACACCAATTTTACATTTACTCTTCATTCTTATGTATACAATTACATAAACTTATACTCTTCTTTTAGGATTATGTATAGAAGTTGGTATTACTTAAAATGTATGTCTACTACAATACTACAAGCGAACGAAACAAGTATGTTATGACTTCGATTAGTATGTTTCTCTGGGTTCGCCGTGAATTATTCCCTATCCTAATCCATCCGTGATATTTTAACATAGTTACAGCCATCATACTTAAAACGATTTTTAATTTGAAAATTGTTCTCAGTACGGTTTACTCGATCCGATTGCCAATCAGCACGGATAATCGGGAATCATAACAATCGCGTTTGACAGCACTTTGTCAACATCAACTGACAGTAAAGTGACGATGTGTTTTGACTCGGCGCAACGTAGGGCACGAATGGAAATTGCCAAAAGAAATCTGCACTAAATAATTTAGAATATCAGCACCATGTCGGTAAGCATTTCACAAACTATGAATAAAACGCATTTTATTTAGCTACTTTACATTTACTCACAGCAGCAGCAAGCACCTAAGAAGAAGGCTACCAAGGGCAGCAAACAAATCGTGGAGGAAAATGTGGCCACTGTTAAGTTTTACCGAAACATGTCGCTCATCGCGACCGGAGTACAATTTCTCGGATTTGCCGTCTACGCCGAGCTTTCCACCCTTGCATTGGTACGTACAGTCGGGACACGGTGCTAATAGGTGATTGTGGTAATTGTGTCCCTCTCCGAATAATTTTGCAGGTAATGACGATCCTGTGCGTTATTGGTCATGCAGCCAGCTATTACTTTATGGCGCTGATAAGCAAACCGAAACTTACGGAAAAAGGAGATATCATTGAAACGGGCACGGACCTTAATATTGAGGGTGGTATAACGGAGTAAGCATGTAGAGGATGTCGAGAAGTTCGGAACCTAATTCTAATGTAATCGCTTTACATATCCACAATCCGCAGACACGTGAAGGATATCGTGATCCTGACGGCGGGTACACAGCTAGTGGCCATTCTGTCCGAATTCTTTTGGCTGCTGATGCTCCTGCTTCCGATACGGGCAGGCTGGCTGCTATGGCAAACGGTTGGAAAGCAATTCTTCCAGGGCGATCCCCAAGCTGACGAAGGTCCCGTTAATGAGAAAAAACAAAAGAAAATGATGCGAAAAATGAACCGGGTGCGGCAATGACCTTAAAAGGCAGCTAGCAAACTAATTGCCACCGTCGGGGAACCTCGCCACAGAAGGAACAATTCTTCAAATCCGGAATATGTGCAAGGGAATGAAAAAGGGAGCGTGCAAGGGAATGAAAAACTGTGGAGCAATACGTACTATTTAAGTAAACGTTGTTTCGTGTGTCTGTTTTTTTATTAGACTGAATATAAATAATTTTCATGCTTTGCTCTAAGCGGTTGCGTAAACGGCGAAAACCAGGCCAGTGAGAAGTGGCCAAACACTGCCTGAAAGCTTTTCCATCGTGACTTCTTGACCCACCGGGCTTCCTCCTTCTTCAGTTGTTCTATGCCCTATGAGAATTTTGAAAGAACGGACCGGTATATCAACAACGGCCGGAGCAAACAATCGAACAATTGCGGAACGTTCAAACTTACTGTTTCATCGGTCCATATTGCATTCATCTGCGTTCCTAGCATGATCATCGTGAAGACGGCAAACAGTAACGCTTCCAGAATCAGAAACAAGAGCAGGATCACCGTCGCTGGTGGTGAATAGTTCGAACACTCTCTCCATTCGTTTTTGATGCAGAGACAAAACTGATTGACCGCCAGAAATATCGAGTGGATGGAAATGAATGCTATGTAAAACTGTAAAAAAATATTATTAATTTAGTTTTCTAATAGTAAATAAGGAAGCATCTTACCGTAAAGAGTACGAAAAATTTCTGATTGTTCTCCCCAACACAATTGTTTATCCACGGACAGTGGTGGTCCATTTTTCGTATACACCGCTGGCATACTGAACAATGGTGGGCCCGTTCTGGCTTAATACTGCAGCATTTGGGACACTTGAAGAACACCTGCCCCTCTTGATAGCCGAGCTGCTGGATCATTTCCTTGGTTGCGTTACCCTTGGGGACAGCACCCTGGAGCAAAGGAAACAGAAAAAAACACTATTAACTCAGAATCTATTATACACTAATTCGATACAGAAAAGCTGTAGTATGTAGAGAAGTTATAATGCAAGCGCAAGTATCAACATCGTAAATCAGGTATTAAAGATATTCTTATCAGCGAGCTGCCGTGCTACCGTTATCGCGCGATCGGTGTGTGCTCGAGAAGCCATACCAAAACGAGCAATTAATGTTTGAAAGCAAATAGGGAAATTTGCAAGTCACACGGCACAACTCCAGCAGACTCACCGGATCAGACAGCATTGTTCGAAGATGTGATGCGAACGCAAGGAACGAACCCGTGTTGAAGATGACAAAATTTATGTACCGATATGCTTTGTAAGGATTCGGCCAGAGTATAACCATTGTAACGACAAATTCTGCATACAATCTGGAAAACGAAATAGCAAGAGCTTAATCCAACCTGTAGTTATTTCCAGGAAACTGAAAACATACATTAAACTCCATGTAAGGATTGCACATATGATGCCACATATATCCTGCAAGTAGAATAAAAATCGTACACATTCCATCGAATAGAAGATATTTTGGGAGGATTGTAGGTGCATATCAAAAGGTGACGCATTACGGAACAGCAGGGCAATAGCATAAAGCAACGAAACGGTACCTGTACACACCAAACACGGCCGCCGCAGCAGCGATTTTGCGTTTCCTTTTCGTTCCTCATCAGCATGTACTCATACTCCATGGTGTTCCGGCGAGGCTCAACGCCTGGCTAGGGTAGCCAAAGCTTCTTTCGCTCACCCACTGCAGTGACGAATCTGATGGGGAAATCCCGCACATACACAACACCCGTAAATCAATCGATATCACATGTACTGGGACGGAAAACGCGAATGTCTTTGCACATTCTATCGGTTTCGTGTTTTTCTTGGTTTCGTTCTGGCGTTTGTATGTAGTACGCACCCAAAGAGTGACAATGAAGGGTGGTGGTGGGTGATTTTGTTGCGGTTCGCGGCGCGGGAATCGTCAAATCATGTAAGTTTTTCCGCTGTCAATCGCACAGTGATCGCAGGAGAATGTAAACATTGGTCAAAAATTGTATTTTATTTAAACCAATCCTAATTATATTGATATATATGATATTACATAAGTTATATATGCAGTTTCAGACGAAGACAATCTTTACAGATCTAGGAGTAGTACACTGTGTTGTATACTACAAATAGAATTTATAATGTTTTTGTTGGATCAATCTAAAATGTTTTTGGATCGGATCCCATCCGCCAGATGGGAAGAACGATCGGATCCTGCTCCAAACTCCCATCACTACATTTAAAACGCAGCCGGAGAAAAAAAAAAGAATCCACGAGGAGGAATTTCACACATCGTGCGTGCGTGCGGAAAAGGCTCGAGAAAAGACACCGAACCAACGAATCTATTCCTCAATCATGGCGAATTTAGATGATTTCTTTGCGAAGAAAGACAAAAAGAAGGGAAAGGCGAAAAAGTTTGGCACGGCCGAGGAGATTGCGAAGCAACTAGATGACACGTCGAAGAAGGTGGTAGAAAGTAAAATGAAGCTGAAGTCGGTGGATCCGGCAGATGGTATCGACCCCCATCAGGTTTGTAAAATACTGTTTGCACGATTTATGACTCATTCCTGGCTGTTAAACTCATTGTATTTCATCCCGGTGCTTCTGCTACTACTGGGATATGCTTATTTTCACCATCCTTCCTGGATTACAATTTATGTTGCACCGTTTCTAACAGGAGGACGAGTGGAAGGTGTTCGAGGAGACCAAGAAAGACTACAGCGGACTGAAACTGGCACAGCTCACGATAGCCGAGGATGCGCAAAATAACGACATAGACAATGGTGGAGATTCGAACGATCCGAATAACGACAGTGACGGTAGAGATAATGAGGAACGCGATCCAAACAAACCGTGGAGTAAAGTAGATGTGGCGGCCAAAGAAAAAGCTGCTGCTGCTGCCGCTGCCGCTGCCGTTCCTGATCCACCAGCCACTACAAGCAATATTTACATTAGTCCCGCAATGAAGAGTCTAGTAAGTATGAACGATTGTTCGCGTCTTAGAAAATTCTCGAACGTGAGACGGAAAACCCCACTTGAAGGAAGTTAGTAGCACACTCCCATTCACACTTCATTTCAGATGGCAAAACAAAAATTAAAGAAAGGAATTGCACCCGATCTCCAAAGCGAAGAATACTTCCCCACGCTAGGACAAGAAAAGCCGGCCGAACCACCGAAGCCGCCGAAGCCAGATCCATCGTTCGAGGAAGTGAAACACGGCCTACGGACAAGAATGGTCGAACAGTCTGCATCCAGCCAGATCAGTATCGGCAACCGGTTCAACTCACTCAAAAACGACGCGAGCTAGGACTGAAGCTGGTGAACTATTCTCAGCATCGCCGTTTTGTTTTTCTTTTTAATTGCATCAATTGCGTGCGCCCTTTTCGTTTCGAGCACATACACACATACACACTCTATTTCCGTTCAGTTTTGCTTCGAATTATTTCGATCATTGTTTGTTGTTATTGTTGCAACACGTGCATCCGTGTCAGGTCCAAGGACGAATGCCTTTTTTCTCGTTTTCTTTTCTTTACACCCTACTTCGACGCCGTTATGAACGCCTCCGATCGAGAATGCCTAATGATTTCGCGATCACTAAAACGAAATTCTTCATTGCGTTATCATTACCTTCGTGATTTTGCTGCGGTTCGGGGTTTCAGCGTGTGTTCCGGACTACCGTGCTGCCGTGAGATTGTATAAATACAACTAAAAAATAAAATCATACCGAACCTCTGCCTTGGAATGGCTTAAACACACAAACTTCATCTAATGTGGCTTGTCAAGTGACTAAAGGATGGAAAGAAGGTGGATTGTGAGAGAAACACTGGACGATCTAGTTAGTAAAGTATTGAAACATCTTTTAAAGTAAGACTGAATCTTATAAATCATCTGAAATGTTACTTTAAAGCCCGCAACCTAGTATTATGTTGAGTATTCAGCTACAACGAAATAATAGAATTCAACCACGTTGTGTCTGTTAAATTTATTACGTCCTTGCTGCAACAATAATACAAAGGAAAGGAAACAAAAAATAACATCAAACGAAAACACACTCAAGGGACTATGGAGATAGCCGGGTGAACTAAATTATACCGTTCCCAGTTGCGTTTGAGTATTTACGAAAAGAATGTAGCACCGGGCGACCGGGCGCTTCTACGCCCATCCGAGCATCTCGTAAACGGGCGCCCTCAGCCCGGTAATGGTAAGGAATAGCCACATCACAAAGTACAGCATGCACGCTTTGGCGACCTTATCCAGCACATACAGGAACTTGAGCTGGATGCGGGCCTTCGGCAGTGTCGACAGCGGTTCCTTCATGCAGAACTGTCGCCCACCGAGTATGATCCGCCGCAAGTAGTCCTTCGTGTTGATCGCGTCGGTATCCATCGTGAAGATGGTGTTGTCCTCCTTGGACAGACCCTTCGCAATCGCCTGATACTGGTGCGATTTAAAGTCCCACTGTCGGGTGGTGAAGAACTGCAGCAAACTTAACCCCTCCGACACCATGTTCTGGATGCGCAACATGCTGGAAAAGGGGACAAATGTAGCTGTTGAAAACTATTTGTCGAAAAGTAAATGGGGCCGGTCACTTACAATCGCTTCTGTCCGAAGCAGAACATGAGAAAATCAATAAAGTATGCAGGAAGCCAGTGGAACAGCATGACACAGATCGTGTGATAGGTTTTGTTCATCGTGATATCTCCATCCGGGTACCAGACGCCGGCCTCGAATGGATACTCGTAGGCGGTCGCTTTGCCAAGATCCAGCACTTCCTTCCAGGTGGTGCGTTTCGTCTCACGGCACGTGATGTTGTACACCGGTATTTCTTTGGGCCTGCAAAACGAAAGCTTTGGTTGTAATACGCTGTGAATATTTGCACTCTCCATAGGTTCACTTACATCTCCGCCATCTGGCCCAGGGTGTAAGCGATCGTGATGAGCCCATTAATGGCCAGATCAACCGGGATGACTTCAGCGTTGTATTCGCCATTGCACAGCATCGAACGGATGATACCCTTTCCACCGGCAACCATAATACCGACGGGACCGTTCAAACTGTCCACCCAGCCTTCTACGGGTTCCGCATTTGCTGGGCAGACTGTTCAGGGGGAATAAAAGAGCAATGCATCAGATACTGAAACGGATTACCCATCACACCACCGTTCCATCGAAACTCACCAATGCTCGGTCGGACAATACAGACGCGTAGATTGGAGTAGGCATCGCGCACCAGCATTTCTGCCAGCCGTTTCGAGTAGGTATAGGTGTTCGGATGAGGTGTGAGCAGGTTCGGCGTGATCATGTCCAACGCCTTCTCATCCATCCACTCCACGGTACGCATCAGATCGTACGGATTGTGATGGAAGTCGTGCACCTTCTCGGTGAGTACTTCCTACGATACAAATAGTACGATCGTTGTGAGATATAGAATTCGATTTTTTTTCACATAGAAGCATATGCTCGCCTTACCTTATCGCAGTAGCAGAACGCGGTTGACAAGTGTAGTAGCGCTTGCAGGCGTTTCATCTGCTGACAAAGATCGAGGATACGCTTCGTACCGATCGTGTTCATCTCGATGGCATCCTTTAGCCGCGCCTCCAGCTTTAGTGTAGCCGCGCAGTGAAACACAATTTCGACCGTTTCGCCCAGCAGCTTCTCATGTTCCGGACTGATGCCGAGCCGTTCGCTCGTCACGTCACCCGGGATTGGGATGAGCTTTTTGTACACTTCCGGTTTTTCCTCACGGATCCGCTTGAAGACCTGCCCATGGAAAATAAGTGTAGCCAAGTTTCGGTGGTTTATGGTTACTGCCAGTCATTTGCTCTTACAAAAATCCACACGAAGCGAACGTAATCTTAATGGATCGCACAGTGTTTAATAACGCGAAGCTCCAATTATTCTACACAAGCACCGAGCAATTGAACCGACATGACGGGTTAGTTTATACGCACGCCGTGCCGTACTTGCTGTTGTACGATTGCTATGCTTTTTTTTGCTATAGCATCTTGCTTGATGATCTTTCTGCCTTACCCTTTTGCCCTTCAGAGTCAGCGGGACGTATCGTGAAAAGATCATCATTACCCCGACGCTATATTGACGTCAAGATGGGTAGGCAAAGGAATGAATTAAGCCATCAGGTGCTACCTCGCCCTTCACAGATGGCAGTGTGGAGTATTTTCTAACGTTCATCCGTTGGCAACAAGCAATTCCTGCCGTACCGCATGCTACTTACCGGTAATTTCAACCATTCCTCGATACGAGTCTGTGGCGTCTTGCCGCGCTTCGGCCGCATCAGGACGTAAATACACTCGAGGTCCGAGCAAGAGTACAGCAGCTTCTCCAGCAACACCTGCAAACGGGGGACATGATTGATTAGTCGGCTTTTGTGAATGAATAGTAGGACATATTGTCTTACCTTGCCCATAAAACCGGATCCACCGGTGACAAAGATTGTCTTCCCCGTGTACCATGCCTGCACAGGTGTTTTCTTCACGAGGTCTAGCAAAAGAAGTGTGAAAGAAAATTGATCAATTTGTGTGGCGCATTCGCAGATAAATGTTATTTCCAACATAGAGAACAATCACATAATATACAAAAAAACCATAAAGAATAAGTGCATATTGCTTTCCGAAATGTGCATAGCATATTTACTAGAATTCTTTTCTGTGTCTTGAAATTGAGATACAATACATTTTCAGAGATATTAATTTTAAAACATGATTATTTTTAAAGGAGTATTGGTCATGTATTTTTCTAATGTTCATCAATTCAAATTTTGATGTACGAACAACAAACCAGTACTTCACATTTAACTCTTTAATCTTTAAATGTTTATGTCTAACTCCTTCTTGTGGGAACAATCTTCACACCTTTCTAGACGAATACCTGTTTCAGCTTGGACGTGATAGATCAAGCCATAAGGATACTCTAAATGAATTAACACATGCAGCTTACTTGCACAAAAAGAACTCTTGAAGACTTATAATCAGAAATATTATTGCTCCATATGTAAATAGTTGGAGCATTTTTTTAACATATACACTTCAAATGTCTATTTCCCGCTTGCATCATTACTACACACATGATGGTAAAGGCCTTCAGTGATAAGGATTAATCATCGCTCCACACCACACCCTCGTCAACGAAACGGGGAAAAAATTACTTCTGCGGTGATGATTTTAAATTGAGTGAAAAAACTTTCCCTCGAAGTCGTGATACGGATTGCGAACATTCATGAAATATATAATTTAGGCCGAGAAATTTCGTGCACGTGTACTGCGTACCGTTCGTGTGCGTAGCTAAACGACGAGAAAGAAGAAGTTGATAATTTATCGTATAAATTTAGTGCTACGAAGCTGCGGCAACATTTCAACATCATCACATCCTCCACGGTTCTGTAACAGATGGCAACAAAAACCCACAAAACAAAGAAAAGGGCACACTCTAAACCATGGCAACGAAAGTCCCTGGAAAGGCAGGAACCATCCTAAGAAGAAAAAAAAAGCTTCTTCATGGAACGTTCTCGCTCGAGGCGAGCAGTAAGGCGCTGTTAATCAGCGGTAAAACGGCTGACCTTCGATGACGCCGTTGTTTATGCGTACATGTTGCCGAACCCTTTAACGGAAACCTCAAGGGTATGGAAATGTCTGTGCGAATGTGAACACGCAAGGTTAGGCGGGGCCGATTTCCTCAGTGTACGAATTTTTCCCATCCACAAACGAAAGCGTGCTTTTCTTTTTGTTCGATGTCGGTGGCTCGAGTGAGGGGGTTTGCTTGCTGCCCTCCTATGCGCAATCACTCGTCACATAGCGCACGCATCGTGCATAACGCAACGTGCGCGCCTTGGTTTGGAGTGACCGTTAGAAGGCCACCGGTGCACTTGCAAACCGTTACCCTCCACCCACAACCAGCGCCCAATGTGAGGGATCGAGTTTTCCAGGCGTTTTTCGTCGAATCCGACGCACTGTAGGTTCTAAGCTCACGGAACACGTTTTTGATTTTGGAGCTCCACGGCTATGTGTATCACTGTGATGAAGCATGTTCCATCAAGCAGCTGCGTGGTTTATGACAAAGCAACTTTGCACTTCCCGCCAACGTTAGCTAGTGTTGTCGAATACTGGTGATCTCTCCCACGAGGAACTCATCATTCCAACTTGCCCAACATTGCTCCAACACTGTCCGACACAAAAGATCACACTAAGCAAACCTCTTGCGTCTGGAATCGGTTTTTTACCTTTCATTTTTGTTACGAAGCAAACGTTTTACTTGCTCGTGCTGATACACTAGTAACGTTTCGCTAGTCACCCAAAACGACCGACGAGAGGCACGGCGCACACGCGACGACTTCAAACGACACGATGCTCCGGTTCGAGCTCCAAGCGACGACTGTTGGCCCGGTTACGGCACGGCTGCGGTAAGTCTATGACTAGCGCGCTTTACCCCGCTTGCTGGGTTAGATGGCTGAACGAATGGATATCCGTTGCCGTTTCGCGGTATTGGTGGGGTTGTGTGTGGTTGGAGTCAGATCACAGACGCACGGCCCCGTGCACATCTTTCTGCTTTGCAAATGGATGGTGCTGCACCTCCGCCACACTGGACCTACGGAGACCGCCAGTGAAAGTGTTCGCCACTGATGCGTTATGGTCTAGATCGGTTGGACTACTCACGTCCGCGCATTGTCTTGTGGGAAGTTCGAGTGTTGTACCGGTGTTTACAGGATCTTTGAAGGAGTCTGGCGACAAAGAGTTGATGCAAAAGCTGTGTACTCAGAAGTGCTGTCTAACATAGAGCTTTTGTGCGTGTGTGTGTGTGTGTGTGCAAATAACATAACCACATCTTCCAAATCTCTACACCGTAGCGGAGATCAAATCATTCCACCACCCTGCCTGCTTGGATCGTCGTGCGGCGACCGAAAGTATGGCCGAACATTCGTTTGCGTAATACTTCAAAAAATGGTTTACCATTTCACCACCACCACCACCACCACCACCATGACGCACTTCAGAAGCACCAAGCACGGGCTCTTAATGACGGTGAGAGCCCACGATTTGGCCACGCATTTTCCATGCAGTCAGCTGGCTCGGTTTTTTGGCCCTGAAAAACGACGTCCGAAGAAACTGGGGCCACCGTGTTGACCCGGTTCGGCATTGTTCGGAGCACAGCAAACCCGGGTGTTTGAGCGTTATGCAACTGATGGCTTCTCTACCGTCGGCTCCAGTGGAGTGTGATTGAAATATTCGAATAAGTCATCCGTGCCATGTGCCGCCAGCTCCTTCGCCAGCTCCTCCGCCAAGTGGTCTGAAGGCTCAAGGACGCTGCGAACATCTTCATATGCACGATTTTGGAAGTATTCACCGTAAGGCAGAAGATAAAAACCGCATCCAACCCCGGTGCACCGATAGGTTGATATTTCCATTCCAAATCACGTCCGTACCTTACCAGGAAGACGGAGGGGGTGGAGGAATTTATACTTTCGTCACATCGAACGGGGACCAGAATCATCGTGTTTCCCGAAACCAGTTTCACTAGGTCTTCCTCTGCAGTGCAGAGCGGATTCGTTCGGATCGAATGTTGTAAGGGACGGTGTCCGTTCTCTTCAAATTCCTCCCTCCCCCACAAAACCGATGCTACATCGCCCCCAAAAGCTCGCGCGCGTGCAGAAGTTGAAAGCTTATAAAGAAAAACCCGTTTCCCGAGCTTGCCCCCGCCAGCAGCTACGTAGGTTGTGCAGATGCAGATATGTATTTTTTTTTGTCGACTACCTTTTTGCCCCATTGGCCCAGAGAGGAGATCGAAATCATTGGGGTAAACCTTTCCCTCCCCCTCCCCCCTCCGGTAGCCCTGAATGGAGTGTTTATTACATAATTTCCAATTGATCAAATTGATCAAGGTTGGTGGTGGATTCGGTGAATTTGGTGAGTCAAAGGTGGCAAACGAAGCATGCAAAGCAGGTGCTAAGCTAGTGCCGGTAATCGCTATCTCTTCCTCGAGGTTACCGATCGCCGACCTCGAGAAACTATCCCGTGGGCCATTATTATGCGAATAGGAAGAGATAGTGCACGTGGCCTAAATATTAGAAATATAAAATTATCACACCGTTTGCCTGCAGGTAATCGGTATAAATTTCAAACTAGACATTTTTCCCACTAATGTATTTCATTTCCCTGTCACCCGGTTGAGCAATGCGAAGAGCAAGTCTTGTTAGATTTCAGCCGTTCCAAATGAGGCTCACTTTATATTCAAAAAAAAAAAAACAAAACAAAACCTTGTGGATGTATCGGAGCCAGTGCATAACGGTAGAGGACAGATTTCTTTTCAGAGCGTTGCTGGAGCTTGTTTCTGTTGCATATCGATCGAATGTGTTATGTTAATTCGCTTCAGGTCTTTGGTTTTTTTTTATTTCCAAATATATAGTCTCTCGGAGCAGGTCGGATGCAGTTATCGTCGTTTACGGTATAATAAGATTGCATTTTCGAATGTTATTAGACAACTCAGAGGGAAAGTTTGGTAATATTTTGTTGTCACCAAACTGTGTGAAGGTGTGTTGATTTCATGTTCTTCTAACGGTACAATTAGTAGAGGAATAGTAGGACCGTTTGCTAGTAATATTATTTTAACATCATTCGTCTACCACATGATATCCCCACAAACAATTATAAATGTATAGTTAATTTGTTACAATTATTATAATATCAAGGATTTTCTGTCAATGATGCAGATCGACTCAGGTCGATCAACACGTTTTCGGGAGATATTAATGAGATGTCATATACGAAAGAAGCATAATCTGAAGCTTAAAAATAACAGAAGCCTATATCTCTATTATGATAAATTGACGCACATCTTCTCAACGATGCCAGCTTCGGCTCCCGGACCGGAACACCGGTCAGCTTCTAGTTCATTGTCACGGACGATGCGTACAGTTTGGCACCGGGTCGTTTCGTTTGGTTTTATGATCAACCCAGGTCGACACACGTTACAACAACGAGAGTCTCGTGCGCCTTTAGGTCTAGGTCGGTCGCAAAACAATTTGCCAAAAAACTCCCAAACACTTAATGGGGTGCCTCGAGCAAACACAATTTAATGTCGCTTGAGCGTTTCGATTCCGCATTATGCAGTTTGTTGCTGTTTATGTCGTCTAGTCAGCAGAAGCGTTTATTTGGGCGGATACCAGAAACCTGCATCCATGGCTGTGGATGCCACTCCTTTGGAATTGCGCAATGCATTTAGATGAACGTCTCACATATCAGCTTGCGAACGAACCGTTAAGCTTTCCATTTAAATGACATTGATAAAGGCAGCCCTATGGATATGGAACCACAATGTGGAAATGTTGAGCAATGTGGAAATAGGGAGAAGAATGTCAGCCACCATCAACCAGTGGTGTGTAATCGATTGTTTTTTAGAAACATATGCAAATACTAATAAAATATCTCTTATCATTAGGAATTTGAAACAAGCACAAAATGATTTTTTCCTATGCCTATGATTTGAATGACCATGGATTCATACTATAACGTTTTGGAAAAATAATAGACGTTCTTATTGATGCATCAACAATTTTACGAGATTACGAGATAAATAGATTGAATGAATATAAAATAAAAAATACCAAATATTATATCTATGTGTGTTTAAATAATTTGTAAAACAAGTAATAAAGAAACTTTATTTATACCAAAAAAATTGAAATCTTTGAATGAAAATCAATTTTATTTTCTCCAAATATTGGGATATTTGAGATAGAAATTAATAATATTTTAGTTCTGGTTTATTGTTGTTTTAATGTTTTTTTATCTTACATAAATTTTCATGCCAACCCAGTCCATCCAAATTTTTCTCAAAATTTCAAAAAGTTACCCTGCCTTGCACAATGGGAAAAGCTCCGGAGCAACGCACAGCCGTTCACTGATGCATGCTGAAGATCGCATTTTGTTCGCGGAAGTATTGATGTTTCTTTAATGATGCGATCCCGCTTTCGGTGACATAATTATACGGCGAAAATACTTAACCTAACCAATTGGGAGGCAGCGCAAACGAATTTTGACAATTGTGTAAAACCAACGTTTTTTTAAACAAAGGTATTATTTGCACTTTTTCTGCCATTATTTGCAATCCTTTTTCGCATTGTGTATCGCAATTATTACTGGCGCAATTATTATTTATTTATGGATCAAGTGGTTGGAAAAAACCGTTCGTCAGGTGTAGTGATTTTCACACGGAGAGGAGGATTTTTTCACACGATAAAATTAGTTCAACAATTTCCATCTGGATCGTTCGTCTCCCTAGCACCTATTTATTTACTGGCTGTGTTGGTACAATAAAGAAAGTCTTCAGTAGCCACATTCCTTGCTCAATTATCTGATTTAATTTGATTGCGTGTACCGTTCAGCATGCTCATCCCATTAAGATTTTCGCTTGCCACTGTGCAAAATGTAAACAACACCCAAGTTGCCACTGTCCAAGCACGAAAGGAATTCGCTGCATTTCTCACATTGAAGGTGGTGGATCAGCTGTGGGCTCTGGTGACAAGTACAAGGTCGTCCGGTACATCGCCGCAATGCAAGCAAAAACCGACTGATAGCAAAACCGGGCAAAATAGCGCACTAGGCCAGCAGGTATTTGTGCACGATCTTCGCTGCCGATCAGCAGTTTGATCTGCGACGTGCAGAGATGGAGGGTCAATCAACGCCACCGGCGCGCTCGCGCTCGGTTCACTGCACCGCTAATGAGCCCGCTGAAAAAGGAATTCTACCGGGCCCTTCACGGCACAGCCGGGCCGTCGTACTTACGGGCGGTCCTGCCGGTTGCGGAATTTCGTTGTCAAGTTGATGCCCTGACATCGGTTGCTTCGATCGGTTGCTCGGTGCTGCGTTCGTAAATATAACCTTCACTCGGGTTGACGCTTCGTGTGCGTCCGTTCGAGCGCGCAGAGTAAAAATGAATTTTCAGCACCGCAGCGCAACACCAAATCTAAAACAGCCCATGGTAGAGATTCGAGAATAATGTTTGAGAACATGTTTCACAAACGGTGGCTTGTGCCATTTTACGACTGCTAGAAGTTTCGCGAAAATGTGCGAGGACGAATGGAGTATACACGGGTTAGCAAAGGGAAAAGTAAACAGCCTCTCAAACCAAGTTTGCACCTGATGAGCATCTCAGGGGCAGTATGTGTGTATCCACATGCAAACGCATGCATTCTGCAACAATTCGCAGGTCTTGCGTTGTATACACACACACACACACACATACGCACACGGTACACAGCATCAACCGTCGGAGGTTGCATAAGGCACACATAATTGTTTACCGGTGCAAATGCATTTTCGCTGGCGGACGGCATCGCTTTTCTTTTTAAAGATCAAGGTGATCCCTGTCGCGTCCGGGGGAGCCTTTTCAACTGCAGGATGGTCTCTGGTGTGCGTTGTGTAACCGAGCTGCGTACACCTGGTGGACCTGTAATATGCGCGATGCTTGAGAGTGTTCGCAATTTACCCATTTTTCCTCCAACATGAGGCACTTCCCATTTATCGTTGGCATCCAGTGTTTGATCACCGGCCTTCACCGTCGCAACGCAAGCAAGACTGAGGCGATGACCACGATCGTGTGTTCGTAAAACTGTTTGCACGACTTCATCGGAACCATGCCATGCGTATCATGCACGGGCATTTGATGCATGATTTCCGTTCGAGTGTGCGTCCTCTTGTAGACAGACGGCGTCTTATGTCTTCCACGGTGTGTTTCGGTGACAGATCGGTTTAGACTTTCTCCTAACCGTGGTTGCCGCGCGACGCGGAAGTAAAGGTTGAAACGTAACTTAATCGCTTACCAGCCCTGCTAATGGCTAATTATTGTACGACCGTGTCACGGAATGATGGTAGTTTGAAGTATGCAATGCAATATTCAAACACAATAAAAGCTGGTTAACATTAGTGACAAAATATCGAAAACTCGATGTGATGTGATGTGGTTTTGATGCCCGGTTTGTGTCATGTGACGTCTCTGCTGTTTTTATCGTTTTCTTTAACTAGCCTTAAATCTAAGAAACATTTAATCTGGTGGCACTCTATCTTTATTTGAGGGAATATCCTTTTATTTTCCAATCCATTCATCATTCATTCTTGCTATATTTGTTTCAACAGAGTTTTGAAATGTACAGAATTAATTTTAAATATACATACAACTTATTCAATTACTCAAATGGATTAATTAACCCAAATCTTCCTAGATATTAACATCTAGGTAACTAAGAGACTCAGATTCCAACATAAAAATTGATAATCTTGTACTTGGTCCTAATGAAAATAAAACAAATTATCATTGAACGCAACAACTAAGGTCGATCTATAGCCTATGCACCTTAAAAAGGGATGCATTTCCGACTGCGGATGCACGTCCTTTGTAAAATTGCTAATAATTGTTGGTAATCTGGTAAAATTTGTATTTTTGTTAGTTGATCGTTCATAATATATAATATCAAATATTGCTTTTCCATAATATTAATAAACAAATGGATTAAACAATTTAAACAGTATTTGGATAATTCTATTTGATGTTCCTTTATATTAGACAAAATCTTCGTGAACTAGAATAGTTACAGAATAGTATACATATATTACTTCCAAAAAAATGCCAACCATGAAATATAATAAATGACCCTTTTTATTATTCTTTTTAATTCTCATTCGACTCTTTCCTCATGCACGATGACATTCACAAAAAAAGCTATTAAGTTTATCGCAATGATGAATGCGAATTTCGTTGATGGATTGAGATGGATTGAGATGTATATGTATATAACATCATACATGACATTT